>JAQQSW010018562.1:0-11217 GCA_028646575.1 Pseudocheirus occidentalis | reverse complement strand
GAACAAAACAAGGGTGGGTGCAGGATAGGAAGGAGGGACATACAATTAGCCTCCCACAATTTGCCCACCATGGAGATGTCCTGTGTAATTACACAGTTACAGCATGTATTGAATTGCTGCTCCTCCCAGAGGGAGTGGATGACAGGGGAGGAATTGCAAGAATCTAGTATTTAAAGCTATACAATCAAATGCAACTGGGAAATAATACATACAGGGACAGGGACAGGGAGCTCCTCCCTGCCCGGCTAGAAAGCTAGAGGAGTGTTGGAGGAGGGCATAAAAGGGAACAGATGGTGGGAGGGGTCTTACAGTGGGATCAATGTTCTGAACTGGGGAGTAGGGGCAAAAAGGGGAGAAAATTTGTATCTCAAAACCTCGTGGAAACGAATGATGTAACCAAGAATATAAATTAAAATTTAACAAAAGTCAGATTTGCCAGATCAAAAAGAATCTCCAAAGCTCATTGAAGAGAATATTTCCTTCAGAATGAGATTAGAGCAAATGGATGTAAATGACTTCCTGAGAAATCAAGATCCTATTAAACAGATCCAAACAATTGAAAAATAGAAGGCCATGTGAAATATCTCGTTGAAAAAACCACTGAGCAGGAAAATAGATCCAGGAAAAACAATTTAACAATTACTGTAGTACCTGAATGCCATGATCAAAAAAAGACCCTAGAAAGCATTCTTCAAGAAATCCTCAAGGAAAATTGCTTTGAAATTTTAGAACCAGAAGGCAAAATAGAACTTGAAAGAATTTACCTATCACCTCTTGAAAAATATCCCAAAAAGAAAGTTCCAAGGAATGTTGTAGCCAGGTTCTGGAGTTCCCAGATCAAGGAGCAAATATTACAAGCTGTCAAGAAGGAACAATTTGAATACTGTGGAAACACAGTCAGGTAACACTGAATCTGGCAGCTTCTACATTAAGGCATCAAAGGGTCTGGAATATGATATTCTGGAGATAAAGGGAGCTAGGATTAAAATCAAGAATCACCTACACAGAAAAACTGAGTATAATGTTTAAGGGGAAAATATGGTCATCCAATGAGGTTGAGGTCTTTTAAGCATTCTTGAGGCAAAAAAAAAAACCCGAACTGAATAGAAAATTTGACATTTAAGCATAAGAAGCATGAGCAGGTAAACTTGGAAAAGAAATCCTAAGGAACTTATCAAAGTTTAACTACTTATAGGCCAATACAGAAAAACTGAAAATTGTAACTTACGATACTTTTCTCAGTATAGGTGAAGAGAATATAAATATCTGTGTGTTTATACAAACATATATACATATACATATATATATATTTGCACATATATGTACACATACACATATGTCTATGTAGGAGGGTATATATGTATATCAGTACACAAGGGAGTGTGTGTATATGTGTGTACAAGTATACATAGACAGAGGGCACAGGACCTGTGGAATAGGAATGGATGGTATTTTAAAAGGTAAAATTGAGAGGTAGGACAGAAACAGAATGAGAGGAGAGAGGAAGAAACAGAATGGGTTTAATCATCTCATCTAGGAGAGGCAAGGGATAACTGTTAAAATGCAGACAAAGAACAGGTAGGCAAAAGGGAATGGGTCAACCTTACTCTCATTGGATTTCTTGCCCTGCAGGAGAATAGAGGGAAGGGGATGAAAGGGGGATGATGAAGTGCAGGGCAGTTTGGGTTAGGAAGGTTGTCAGAAGCACACATGTCTGTAAAGCGACAGGAACAAAGCAGAGAATAGAACAAATGGCGGGCAGCATAGGAGGGAGGTAAATATATTCAATCTTTCGCAATATGTCCATCGTGGAGGTGTTCTGCCTAACTACACATGTGTGGCCTGTATTGAATTGCTTGTCTTTCCAATGGGGGTGGATGATGAGGAAGTAAGGGATAAAATTTGGTTTTTAACGTTTTAAAACAAAATATTTATATACATATTATACATTCATACACGTATATGTATATATGTGTTGTATGTGTGTCTGTGTATAATCATCATTATTTTTATTATTCACTTGCAACTGGGAAACTGGATATGCAGGCACTGGGGTAGGGTGATCCATCTTGCCCTACCAGAAAGCCAGAGGGTTCTTGGGAGAGGATATAGTGGAGATCAGGCTGGGGGAGGGGATATATAGTGGGATCACTGTTCTGGAGTGGTCGCTAGGGGAAGTACATGGAGAAAATTTGTAACTCAAAACTTGTGCATATGAAAGATGTAAACCAAAAATAAACAAAAATTAATCTTTATAAAAATAAAAAAGAAGAAAACCAAATTAACAGTATCATAAATGATAAGGGTAACTTAACCTCCAATTAAGAAGAAATTAACACAATAATTAAGAATTATTTTTGCTCAGTTGTATGCACATAAATATCATGATCTTAGTGAAATGGGTGAATATTAACAAAAATATAAGTTGGTCACAATAACTGAAGCAGAAGTAGAATACTTAAATAACCTCATCTGAGAAAAAGAAATCAAACCAGCCATCAATGAACTCCCAAGGAAAAAAAAAATCTCCAGGGCCAAATGTATTTACTGGCCAACACCATTAACCATTTTAATAACAATTGATTCTAATACTCTACAAAGTATTTGGAAAAATTGGCGAAGATGCATTTCTACCAATTATTTTTATTACCCAAATATGGCAGTGATACCTAAATCTGGTAGAGACAAAACAAAGAAAGACAATTATAGACCAATTTTCCTTTATGAATATAGATGCAAAATTTTAAAATAAAATATTAGCAAAAAGAGTACAGCAACTTATAAGAATAATACACTTTGATCAGGTTGGATTTATTTCAGTAATGCAAGGATGGTTCAATATTATATTAGTATAATCAAACATATCAACAACAAAACAAATATGATTAGCTCAATAAATGCAGAAAAAGCCTTTGACAAAATTCAACACCTATTCCCATTCAAAAGATAGAAAGTATAGAAGTGGAGTCTTCCTTACTTAAAATAGTAAGTAGCATCTATCTAAAACCATCAACAAGTATTATATGTAATGAGGATAAGATAGAAGCATTTCCAGCAAGATCAGGGGTGAAACAAGTATGTCCACTATCACCCCTCTTATTCAATCTGGTACTAGAAATGCTAGCTGTAGATACAAGAATAGAAAAAGAAATCGAAGGAATTACGTTAATTGTCACACAGATGATATGATGATATATGCAGAGAATCCTAGAGAATCAAGTAAAAGACTACTTGAGATACTAAATTTAACATAGTTGTAGAATATAAAATAACCCCCCCAAATACTCTTGACATTAAAACACATTTCCAAAAAAGTCCAACAGTAACAAAGAGCAAGAGAAATCCCATTTAAATTACTGCAGACAGTAGAAAATACTTGGGTATCTGCCTACCAAAAAAAAGCCAGAAAGTATATGAACACAATTACAAAATACTTTTCACACAAATAAAATCAGAATTTAATAACTGGAAAAACAACAGTTGCTCATTGCTAAGTCAAACTAATATAAAAAAAATTACAATTTTACCTAAATTAATTTAAGTATTTAGTGACTTACCAGTCAGTCTACCAGAAAATAATTACCTGGAAAAAATAATAACAAAATTACACTGGAAGAACAAAATGTCCTGAATATCAAGGGAATTAATGAAAAGAAATGCTACAAAGGTGGACTAACTAAACCGATTTTAAACTATTATTAAGTAGCATTCGTCATAACTACTTGGTACTGATTGAGGAATAGAGTACTGGATCAGTGGAACAGATTAGGTACATGATAATCTACTGTTTGACAAACCCAGAGAACCTAGCTTCTGAGATAAGTATTTGCTATTTGACAAAAACTGCTGGGGAAATTTGAAAACCGTGTGGGAAAAACCGGGCATAGACCAATATCTAACACCATATACTAAAATAGAATCTAAATGGGTAAATGATGTAGATATAAGGGCTGAGGCTGTAAGCAATCTAGCACAGAAAGTAATAGTTTACCTGACAAATTTATGCAGAAGGGAGGAATTTATTACCAAACAAGAGATAGAGAGCATTATGAAATGCAAAATGGATAATTCTGATTACGTTGAATTGTAAAGTTTTTTACAAATAAAAGTTAATGCAACCAAGATTAGGAGGGAAGTGGAAAATTTGGAAAGAATTTTTATAACCAATATCCCTGATTTCTAAAATATACAGAGAACTGAATCAAATTTTTCATAATACAGATCATTCTCCAGTTGATAAGTGGTCAAAGGATATGAACAGGCATTTTTCAAAAGGAAGAAATTAAAGATGTCTATAAACATATAAAACAGGTTCTAAATCACTATTGATTAAATAAATGCATATCAAAACAACCCTGAGGTACCACCTTGCACTGGTCAGATTGGTTAAGATGACAAAAGAGGAAAATGATAAATGCTGGGGAGGGTGTGGAAAAATTGGAAAACTAACACGTTATTGATGGAGTGGTGAACTAATCCAACCAATCTGGAGAGCAATATGGAATTATTGCCAAATGGCTATAAAAAAGTGCATACCCTTTGACCCAGCAATACCACTTCAAGGGCTATATCTGAAAGAGATAATATAAGTGGTAGAATACCTGTTTGCACAAAAAAAATTTATAGCAGCTCTTTTTGTGGTGGCAAAAAAATTGGAAATCAAGGGGATTCTCATCAATTGGGAAATGGCTACAGAAACTGTGGTATATGAATATAATGGAATAGTATTGTGGTATAAGAAATGAGGAGGAGACAGATTTCATAATAACCTAGAGAGACTAACCTAAACTGATGCTGAATGAGGAGATCAGAACAAGGAGAATTTTGTACACAATCATAGTCACAACATATGTGTGATGACTAACTTTGATAGACCGGGCTCCTCTCAGCAGTGCAAGGTTATAAGACACCTCCAAAAGACTCATGATGGAAAGGATATCCACATCCAGAGAAAAGAACTGCAGAGTTTGTATGCAGCGTGAAGCAAACTACATGCTCTTTCTTTTATGTTTAGTTTTGTTTCTTTTCTTCTTTCTCGTTGTTCACTTCATTGTGTGTAATTATTCCTTACAACCTGACTAAAGCTTAATGAAAAGGTATTTGTAGAGCCTGTATCAGATGGCATGCCACCATAGGGGGTCATTGGGGAGGAGAAGGAGGGGCTAAAATTTGTAACTCAAGGGATTGTGGAACTGAATGTTGTAAATTAAATGTAGATAAACAAATTTAATAAAACAAAATTGCAAAAAAGGAGAAAAAATATCATCAACCTTTTTCAGAAAAAAACTTTAATTGACTCCAGTTTGATTGTCCTTCTTCATGGGACCCACACTGGATATATTTAAACAAATAGTATATTCTGATTTTTGTGTTCTTTTTAAATAAAGTACCAGGATTCCCTCAGAATAGATGTTAACTACACCGGTCTATATCTTCCTTATTCATTTGTTGACTTATTTAAAAATTGATATTGCCCTCATGTTTCAAATCCTTACTTACACAGTAAGTATGAAAGGGTGTTACTGGAATACTTTCACCTTGCTTAAAAATCTATCTGCTTTAAAAATCATCATGAGTCTTTACTGCACATAGAAATGACTTTGTCTTCTGTAATACATGCATATGCCCACATACACATACTATATATTTCCATATTTATGGTAATATGTAGTATGTTGGCATAATTGTCTCTGTGCTTATGTATCTCCTGAACAATTGATGAACAATATATAGCACAGCAAATATAACACTTCCCAGGAAGCCCCATGAAAGCAAATCCAAAAGAAATTTGAACTAATCTCTTTATCCATGTAGAATATCTGCTCATTTACAATCATGCTAGCAAGCAAAGGTAATAGGAAGAACAATCGTGAAAAAGGCAAATCTTATCTTCAGTGCTTCAAGTTTCATCACTGAACATCTTGACAGGCTAGAAAAATTGACTGAATTTAAAGATGAATCTCAATAGAGATAAATGTAAAGTCTTAAACTTAGGTACAAATATAAGGCCCACAGATTCAACTTGAGGTACAGCACTTTGCCTGGAGGAATAGCTTTGAGAGAAAAGAGATCTGATGTACATTTATGATGTAGCAATGCAAATGTATGCATATTGCCACATATAAATATTTATATAAGCATGTATGTATAAATTTACCTGTGTGTATACATGTATACACACATATGCACACATACATACAATCAATAGACTATAACATATATTTTGCAAATGCAAATTTGTTCCAACATGATTGAAGTCTGAAGTAATAGTTTACAATACAAATTTCACTTATGCACAGTTTCATCAGCTAAAAATAGAAAATTGCAGTCAGCTAAATGGAGCACAAAAAGTATTAACAAACAGTGCACAAGTGCATGCACACACATGTGTACACACACATACACATATATCCCTCAAACATCTATTTACTATTTCCGTTTGCCATGCTTATTATACTGCAAGGTTGGATAACACCACTTCAAAACTTCTGAGAAGCCCCCTTCCATGAGAAAACATCAGTTACTTTTCAAGGTAAAGTTTCATATTTATTGCATATCTTTCTGGTATAGTAGGAGCTAGCAGTGAAAGAGGTCTCATGTGCACCCCCACAGTTCACCCTCCATTCCTTACCATCTAACTTTCTAACACTAGTCCCACTTTCTGGGGTTGCTGCCCACTGAGACTACCCTCTAACGTGGTATATAAATATATATGAATTAAAGAAAGCTTTCTAGCTCCTTACGCTCTTTCAGTGTGTTTAATGGCAGGCATATAGAAGCTAGTGTCATGATAAGAAGGGAATAAAATTTCATTTTAGAATATTAATACTGAATTTTTGACAGGGTTTAACAACAGATACAGAGAAAGAGACAGACAGACAGACAGAGAGAGAGAGAGAGAGAGAGAGAGAGAGAGAGAGAGATTTTAAGCTAAATGGATAAAATCCCAGAAGTAAAATAGCATATGTAATCATATGCTTCCATTTCCCTTTCTCATTCCTTCCATTTTCTTTCACTCACTATGTTGTCCTGGCCCATTACTGATGATACAACATTCCTGAATACTTTTGCAGCACTGATTGAATTTTCCTTTGTAAACGCACCCTTCCCATTACTGGTCATGACAGTAAAGTTGGAATACTCCTTCCTCCTTGTTGTCATTTCCAGATTCATCCCTTACCACTTTCACTAAGTTATCTCTCTTCTTCAAGGCTTAGTCAATGCATATTTATCACTCAATCAACATTATGGTAGCTCCAGGATAATCACCTTCCTTCCTCATGTAATTTGATTACTATCTGACAGTTTTTCTCTATTTTTCAATTTCTACCTGAATACTGGGGGAGTTCAGAATCCATATTGATGCTCCTTCAAATATATCAAAATAACTTTCCAATACCCCACATCTCTCATTCCTCATGCCCTACTAAACTATATCACATCTAATATATACAAGAATGTTCATACCTTCCTTTTGCCATTTTTCAGAAGTATTCCACTTCCCTATTCAGAGTTCCCATGATCTTTGTATTTCCTATGTCTGATTTTTTGTTATTCTGCTTTTCCTTCTGTTTATTAAACCTTAACCATTTTTATTTTCATCCTCACAGTAACCTCTGATTTCTTTCCCAGGCCATGTCCTGTTTACTGGCTATACTCTAGTTTCTTCCCCATCTTGACCCTTTAGTTAAACAGTTCTCTGTCTTTTCCTGCATCCAAAAACAAATTGTCCTTGATCCCTCAGTTCCTGTTAACTATTATTTTGCATATTCTCCCTTTTAGGGCTAACCTTGAGAAAACCATCTACAATTAGTACAATTCCTTGCTTCTTGCTCTTCTTTTATCCTTCTATATTCTCACTCCTAACAAGGTCATTCAACTGAAATTGTCCTCTCGGAAGATATGAATATTATCTTAATTGTCTTCATATATATATATGTGTGTGTGTGTGTGTGTGTGTGTGTGTCTGTGTCTGTGTCAGTGTCTGTGTATGTATGTATACATGAATGTGTGTGTGTGTGTGTGTGTGTGTGTATATATATATATATATATATATATATATATATATATATGTATCTTTATTCACTCTGCATCTTTGAAAATGTTCATTCCCCTTTGTTTTCCATTGAAACTTTTCCCTCTGGTATTTTTGTGTGATTGCACTCTCCCAGTTCTACTACTACTTCTCTTCTTCCTCCTTCTCAGTTGCTTTTACTGGGTGTCTTACAGTGCTGTGTCTTTGGTCCTCATTTCTTTTCCCTCTAAAGTATTTCTTTTGACTTTGTGATCTTATCAGATCTTGTGATTTAATTGTTATCTTGATGTTGATTAATCTCAGATCTATTTACCCTGCCCAGTCTTCCTACCCTCCTCAATCTGCAGTCTCATATGTCTACTGTCCATATTAGATTGGATGTACCATAAATATTTTAAATTCAGTAAGTGGAAAATTAACTCATTATCTTTTCCTTCAAAATCTTTCCCCTAACTTTTCCATTATTATAGAAGTCAGAAGTCATGTAATTTAAAATTAAATCTGTCTCTACCAGTCAGTCACCTATTATAAACTCTAGTGGCTCCGTAATTCCACCAGTATCAAATATTATATCATCTGTTTAGTTTTAAAAATCCTTCCTTTCTTAACTTTCTAGCTCTTTATACCCTATTCCTTTCACATACTTCTCAATGATATTACAAGATTCTTTGCTCTTCTTTTTAAAAACGCAGATCACTTCTCTTTACTATGTGAATTTTCACTGGCTCGCAGGACAGAAGTTCATTCTTCATTTCTGCCTCTGTCCTTTCAAATTTAAGCTAAAATCTCATCTTCTACAAGAACCCATTTTCAGTCTAGATGCTTTCCTTCTGAGAACATCAATAGGGTATACTAACCCACGTCAACATTTAAATTGTGACTTTTTAAAATACAGAAACTGGTTTTGCGTTTTTTGCTAAATCTTTTGCTTAATTCACAGCTCAGAACATCAAAAGTTCGTAATAATGTTTATTGTTGTGTTGGTGGTGCTTGTGGGAAGTGGCTCTTGTTTTTAATTAATTAATTTATTTGTTCATTCATTCATTCATTTGTTTGTTTGTTTATTTATTTGGTTTGTTTGGTTGATTTGGTTTGTGTCATTTTAATTGCATCAATCCAGAGGTCTAAGTATTATTTAGGATGGAAAGCTTGGCCTTTCACAGGGACTATAATGTGATTGTGATAATGTTAGTCTGATGTGTACTCTACCATGAGGTCAAACCAGGTACAGCGGTTCTCAACCTGTGGTTTATGTTCAATTTGTAACAATGAAAATACATCCTTCATATCAGATATTTACATTAGGATTCATAACAGTAGCAAAATTACAGATATGAAGTAGCAAAGAAAATAATTTTATGGTTGGGAGTCACCACAACATGAGGAACTGTATTAAAGGGTCATGGCATTAGGAAAGGTGAGAACCACTGATAAAAGATTCAACAGGGGGTGGGATGCAGTAGAGTGTCTTGAAAATGATGCTCAGTGTGGAAAGATTTCTCCATTTGGAAAAAATATCTTAAGGTGGTTCTGAAGGAATACTATGAATGAAAGAACTCACAAGGAATCTGGCATCAATAGGTATGTGTTAATATTACACTTTGGGAACTCAGATTAAAACTAAATCACAGGTTTGTTCCTGCATCAGTGAAAAGGAGTTCTCAAATTCACACATTTTCATTCTCTTAACACTTCAATTTTGAGTATTATATTACTATTAGTATCAGTTTAATTAACATCTCTACCTCAATCAGAGGGGTTACCATATAAAAGTGTTGAAAGAATTTTCTGCTGTGAAATGTAAGAAATTCAAACATGAGTAGAGTACCTATAATCAGAGGTAAACTTTTAGTTTTCAAAAACAGGTAAAGGAGTATCCCTCCTCTCTCTGTCTTCCTTCTGTCTCTGCTTCTGTCTCCATTTCCCTCTTTTTCCTTACCTTTCCCTACCCCTCTGTTTCTGACCTTCTATGGAGTCTGAATTACTATTGTTTTCAAAAAGGCATATAGAATTATTTTATGATGATTATCTTTTCTGACATATCTCAAGGTGTTTTATATATATATATACCATGCCATCCTCAAGGAGAAGAAAATTGAGAACAGAGTTCTTTGTAATATCTACTGATCTCCCTTAATACACACACACACAAATGGGGCAAATGGAGTAGGGTGGCATTGTTATAAAAATTACAATTTGCTAGTAGAGTAAAAGAGATTAAAGGACGTCCTTTCCAACTCCTTACTTAATATGAAAAATTGCCTCTATAACATTTCCAATGAATGAATACCCAGACTCTCACTGGAAACCATCGACTAGGCTATTAATATTTTGGCATAGCTGGGGCAGAGCCAAGATGGTGGCATAGAAGCAGCAAAGCACAGCAGCTCCCACACAAACATGCTAAAAACTCATAAAATGGGACTCTAAAACAGATTTTCAAGCTCCAAAATTCTCCAAAAGACAGAAAACACATCTGTTGCTACAGGAATCTCAACAGGTGGGGCTCTTCACAGCAGTCTTGGATCCAAGGTCGAAACCCCGGTCGGGTGGTGCCCTGGGGCAGACAGGCGGAGCCCAGTCTATAGGAAAGCAGATCACCTGCACTGGAGGCACTGTTAACACATTTATCAGGCCAGAAGGAAAAAAGGCTAAGAGAAAGGTCAGTGGATTTTGCTAAATTTGGGGAAGAGCAGGTCTGGCCAAACTGCTCCCAGGGCCAGGAAGCAGCTGGAGGTGGCTGTAGCAGCAGCAATGGCTGAGAGCAGTAGCGGCCGCCACTGGGCTGCTTCAGAGCCCTCGGCCTGCAGTTACCAGGGGGGCTGAGGCAATTGTTCAGGTCCAAGGGCTCTTGCGTTGAGTGGCCTGGATCTGGATCGCGATCTTGAGTGGTGGTCCTGGGGTGTGCTTTCAGTGAGCCAAAACTGGGGGGGCTGCACTAATAAATCCAGCAGCTGTGAAGGCCCCAGCAATTTGGGACAGAGCTTTCCCCCTCCAGGAAGCAGAGTTCTACAGAGCTAAATGAACAAGCAATTAATAGACTGGGCAACATGAGAAACAGGAAGCAAGGTAGGAACAGCAGTAAAACTTTAGAATTCTTTTTATGGACAAAATAGATAAAAGCATGGAGCGGGAGGAAGACAACTCAGTCAGAACTCCCTCACCAAATGCTTCCAAGACAC
>JAQQSW010018561.1:0-11218 GCA_028646575.1 Pseudocheirus occidentalis | reverse complement strand
AATCAGAGAGACCACACAGAGTCAAAATGAAGAAAAGGCCTCCCCTTGGACCAAACTGAGGTTTGTTGGAAATCAAGGGGTAGAAGGATTGTGTGGTTGCCTAAGAACTTTATTTGGAAACTAAAGTTAATGGTTGCCCATGAGTGGAAGATCAGTATATTGTGAACTGTTGATTGAATCAACTTCCTCTTAGGGAAACTAGGTCATTCCTTTTGTCAACTGATTGACAGAATCTTTAAATTTGAAGTTAAGCTGGTTCCCCTCTTAGGGAAACCAGGTGAATGGATTGATTGAGTCTTTAGCTGGATTGATTGAATCTAAAAATGTGAAGCTAGTTTCCCCTTAGGGAAACCAAGTGATTCTTCTCTTGTTCCTTGTTACTTTCTGTACTTTCCTTGTTCTAAGTATTGTATATAATATTGTGAATTGTTGATACTGTGAATACTGTACTGAATCTTGATTTTGTAATGGAATAAACAGAGTGTTCACTAATACTGTGTAATCCAAATCTTAAAAGCTGTTCACAGTAGCATTCTCTCAGGAAACTACTACTGATTGACTTTACAATAATCTAATTCTAAAGAATCAATGGATCAAAGAATAAAGTATAGAAATAATCAATAATTTATTGAAGAGAATGAAAACAATGAGACAACATACCAAAATTTGTGGGATGTAGTCAAAGCAATACTTAGGAGAAAATTTATATCTCTAAATACTTACATCAAGAAAAGAGAGAAAAAAAAGATTAAAATATTGAATGTGCAACTGAACTAGATAAATAAGAAATTTCAAACTCTCAATTAAACATCAAAAAGTCAAATCCTGAAAATCAATGGATGGATTAATAAAATTGAAAGTGCAAAAAATTTAGCTAAAAATAAAACTGGGGTACTGGTTTTATGAAAAATCTAATAAAATAGATTTTAAAATTGGTTAATTTGACTTAAGGAAAGAAGAAAACCAAATTACTAGTATTAAAAATGAAGCCAATGAAGGTGAAATTAAAGCAATTATAAGAAGATATTTTGCTCAATTACATGTCAATAAAACTGACAATACAAATGAAATTAATATTTATGAAAATATAAATTGCTCCAATTAACATAACAAGAAACAGAATACTTGAATAGTCTATCTTAGTAAAAAAGAAATTGAAGCCATAAATAAGTTCCCTAAAAAAAAACTCCAGGACTATAAGCAAGTACATGTGAATTCTACAAAACAATTAAAGAACAACTAATTCCAATATTATATCAACTTTTAAAAAATTAGGCAAAGAAGAAGTCATATACTTCTATGACACAAATATGATTTTGATAACTAAACTAAAAATAATAAAAACATAGAAAGAACATTATAGACCAATTTCACTAGTGAATATTGATACAAAAAGTTTGAATAAAATACTAGCAATGATATTACAGCAAATATCATAATCAATATATCACTATGACCTGGTAGAAGTCATAAAAGGAGAGCAAAGCCAGCTCCACACCAGGAAAACTATAAGTATAATTCATTAGTTAAATACAAGCAACAAAAACCATGACTATGTCAACAGATGCAGAAAAAAAAAAACTTTTGACAACATGCAACTTATATTTCTAATAAAAACACTAGAAAACATAAGAACATATGAAGCTTTTCTTAAAATAATAGGTAGTATCTATCTAAATCCAAAAGAAACCATTATCTGTAATTAGGATAAGCTAGAAGCCTTTCCAATAAATTCAGGGGTAAAGCAAGGATGTCCATTATCACTATTATTCAATATTCTATCAGAAATGCTAGCTATAACAATCAGATCAGAAAAGACATTAAACGTATAAGGATAGGCAACAACAAAGAAAAGAAACACTTTTTTGCAGGAAATATCACAGAGAAATCTAGAGAGTTAACTAAAAACGAGATGAAATAATTTACAACTTTAAGTAGGATTGAAAGATAGAAAATAAATCCATGCAAATTATCAAGAATTCTATATATTACCAACAAC
The DNA here is from genome assembly GCA_028646575.1 of Pseudocheirus occidentalis. Classification (NCBI taxonomy): domain Eukaryota; kingdom Metazoa; phylum Chordata; class Mammalia; order Diprotodontia; family Pseudocheiridae; genus Pseudocheirus; species Pseudocheirus occidentalis. Next base: position 9,219 of record JAQQSW010018561.1, on the reverse strand, counting down.
AACCATCAGTAGGAGAAAGAGAGAGAAATTCCATTTAAAATAACTGCAGACAATATTTAAAACTTTGAAGTCTACTTGCCAATACATACGTAAAAGCTATATGTACAAAATTACAAAATATTCTTCATATAAATGAAGACAGATCTAAATAACTAAAGAAATATCCCTTGTTGTAGCCAAGATGGTGGAATAAAAGCAGGAACTTATTGTGCTCATCCCCAATTATCTCAAACATATGAAAATAACTAAATAATTTTTAAAGAAATAGAATCCACAAAATGACAGAATGAAATATGTCTCCAGCTGAGGACAGCCTGGCAAAATGACAGGAAGAGTCTATTGCATCAGGCTGGGAGTGCAGTACAATCTTGTGTAGGCTGTGCCTGGCACAGACCAGTTAGAGCAGGCCTCAGGGGATCAAATCACTGGCAGCTGTGATGGTTTCCAGACTTCTCAACACATAAACACCAAAAAGAAAATAAAAGATCAGTAGAGGAACTCTGTTGGAACTAGGTGAGAGAAAAATGCAAACCAGCCCCTGCTCCTGGGGCAGCAGAGGTGATAGAGGCTGCAACAGGGTTGCTTCCAGAGTTCCAGTCCCACAGATGAAGGTGGGACCAAGCAAATTATCAGAGGGCAATTTTAGGAATCTCTCTGCTGGTGTTGAGGCAGTATTTTCTTGCTTTCCCTATTTGGATCTGGGTCAAAGTCTTGGGTGGCACTCCTGGGGTGAGGAGTGCTAGTGTGGCAAAGCTTGTTAAGGCTGTGGAGAGGCAGTCCTCCTCACAGTTCTAAGTCAGGTGCCTAGAAGAAACTTTGACCACTGCTGTGCAAAAACCCAGAAATTTGAAACACACCACTTTCCACTCTGGAACAAGATTTCTACCATGGCAAAAAGTTCAAAAGTCAAGTAATTGGTTGGCAAGATGAGCAAGCAGAGGAAGAGAAATCAGGCTAGAGAATCTTTTTTTGGTGACAAAGAGAATCAAAATGTAGAACCAGAAGAAGACAGCAAAATCAACATAACTGGAGCTCAAGAAGAATTTTGAAAATCAAGAAAGAGAAGTAGAGGAAAAATTGGGAAGAGAAATGAGAGTGATGCAAGAAAATCATGAAAAACGATTCAATAGCTTGCTAAAGGAAACCAAAAAAAAATACTGAAGAAAATAACACCTTAAAAAAATAGATTAACTCAAATGGCAGAAGAGGTCAAAAAACCAGTGAGGAGAAGAATGCCTCAGAAAACAGAAATGGCCAGATGGAAAATGAACTTCAAAAGGTCACTGCAGAAAATAATTCCTTCAGTGCTTGATTTGAAAAAATAGAAGCTAAGGACTTTATGAGAAATCAAGATATTATAAAACAGATCAAGATGAATAAAAAATTCATGAGACTTTTCTCAGTATAAACATAGTTGAAGGGATATATATTTGTGTATGTATGTATATATACATACATGTATGTATAGGTGGGAGCCTATATGTATATATATATGTATGTGTGTATATATGTGTACATGTATACATAGACAGAGGGCACAGGGTGACTTGAATATGAAAGGATTATATCTAAAAAATAAAATTAAGAGGTGAGAGAGGAATATATCGGGAGAAGGTGAAAGGGAGAGACAGACTAAAGTAAATTCTCTCACATAAAAGAGGCAAGAGAAAGCTATTACAACGGAGGAGAAGAGCGGGAGGTGAAAGGGAATGAGTCAGCCTTACTCTCACTGGATTTGGTTTAAGGAGAAAATAACATACACAGTCAATTGTGTATCTTACCCTACAGGAAAGTTGGGAAGAAGGGGATAACACAGGGAATGAAAGAAGGGAGGGCAGATTGGGAGAAGGGGTAGTCAGAAGCTAACACTTTTGAAAAGGGACAGGGTCAAATGATAAAATAGAATAAATGGTGGACAGGATAGGATGGAGGGAAATATAGTCTTTCACAACATTACTACTATGGAAATGTTTTACATAACTATACGTGTATAATCTATATTGAATTGCTTGTCTTCCCAGTGGGGTTGGGTGAAGAGGGAAGAAGGGAGAGAATCTGGAGCTCAAAGTTTTAAAAACAAATGTCACAAAATTGTTGTTACATGCAACTGGGAAATAAGATGCAAAGGCAATGGTGTATATATACTTTCTTGCCCTACAAGAAAAGTGGGCAAGGGGAAGGGGAAGGATATGGGGGGGCTATATGAGAGGGCAGACTGGGAGGAGTAATTGGTATGCTTGCCATCTTGGGATGAGGGGTAGGGGAAAGATGGGGAGAAAATTTGGAACTCGAAATCTTATGGAAATAAATGTTGAAAACTAAAAATAAATAAATAAATTCTGGGAAAAAAAAGAAATATCAACTGTTATGGGTAGGCCAAACTAAGATAGTAAAAACAACAATACTATGTAGAATAATTTACTAATTCAATGCCATAACAATCAAACAACTAAAAAATTAATTACTAAGAAATATAATAACAAAATTCATCTGGAGGAAAAAAAGGTCAACCCTGTCAAGGGAATCAATGGGAGAAAAAAATAAAGGAAGGGAACTGAGCAATACCAGGTATCAATCTGTATTACAAAGTGACAAGCGATAAAACAATTTTGTTCTGCATAAGAAATAGAGTAGTTGTTCAATGGAATGAATAAGGGACACTATTTACAGAAGCAAATGAACCTGATAGCCTAGTGTTCAATAAACCCAAGGATGGCAACTGCTCCAGTAAGAATTCAGTATGTGACAAAAACTGCTGTGAAAACTAGAAGGTAATCTGGCAGAAACTAGGCCTAAACCAACAGCTCATACCATACACCAATAAGTTCAAAATGGATACATGATTTAGAACCAGTGGCAATAATATAACAAAATACAGAAGTATGGAAGAAATTATCTGTCAAACTTATGGCTAGGGGAAGAGTTCATGACTACATAAGAGATAAAGAGGTTCACAAGAGGTACAATGAGTAATTTTGATTACATGAAATTAAAAAGGGTTTTGCACAAACAAAACCAATACAGTCAAAATTATAGGAAAAGCAGAAAAGTAAGAAAAATTTACAATGAATTTCTTAGATAAAGGTTTCATTTATTAATACATGGAGAACTGAAAAAAATTATTAAAAGATAGATCCATTCCTCAATTGATAAATGGTCAAAGAATACAAACAGGCAACTTTCAAAGAAAAAAAATCATAGATCTCTTGCCCTCATGCTCTAAATCACTAGTAATTTTAGAAATGCAAATCAAAACAACTCTGAAGTACCTACCTTACACCCATCAGATTGGTTAAAATTACAGAAAAGAAAAATAACAAATGCTAGAGAGGATGTGGGAAAATTAGTACACTAATACACTGTTAGTGGAGCTGTGAATTAGTCTGCCCATAGTGGAGAACGATTTGCAACTATGCTAAAAGGGCTATATAACTGTTCATATCCTTTGACTCAGCAATATTACTACTAGGTCCATACCCCAATGAAATTTTTTTTAAATGAAAAGGACCCATAAGTACAAAAATATTTATAGCAGCTCTTTTTGTGGTGACAAAAACATTGAAACTGAGGGGATACCCATCAATTGGGGAACAGCTGAAGATGTTATGGTATATGAATGTGATGGAATACTACTGTGCTATAAGAAATGAGGAGCAGGAATGTTTCAGAAAAATCCAGGAAGGATTATATAACCTGACACAAAGTTAAGTGAGGAATACAATTTACACAGTAGTAGCAATCCTGCAAAGATAATCAACAGTGAAAGCTATAGTAATTTATCAACACAATACTTTATTCATGAAGAGTCAGAAGATACCGGATATGATAAGCATCAAATAACCTCACAAAAATTGTAATTAATTCTACTTCAAAAGTTTGGAAATGGCTGGTTATTGATACAGCAGTCATTTCAGAATGACTACTGCCTATATAACAAATCATCAACTGATTAGAACAAAAGTCAAAATGCGTAAAATTGGATGGATGGAACTGAGAAGACACTATATACAATTAAAGCAATTCCAACTTTACTTGTCTAAACATGGCTGTTGATTTCTCCAAACAGAAAATAAACAAAGTCAAAGACCCTAGTCCCACTTCCTAGAAGAGTTTACACATTCCAAAACAGTAGCTATAATCAATGGCTAAATGGTTCAGAAACCAGCTGAGTCAGCAAAAATTTTCTATTAGTTAATAATAGCTAACATATTTTGCTTTAAGTTTTACAAATAATTTTTCACACACATAACATCTGAGCTTCACAGAAGCTTTTTGATATAAGTAGTATAGGATACAGTGACCCCATTTTAGAAATGAAAAAACTAAGGTTAGTTTCATAGGTAGTATGTATGAAAAGTAGGATTTGAACTATGGCTTCAAAACCATTGTTCTTTGCACTAGCCAGGGGAAGGCACCCAAGTATGAGCTAATTTACAAAACATTGCAAAGGAGCATGGTAAAGAAGAAGAGCAATTGCTATTTAGGGAAAACAAAATAAACACACATGAGGGGAATACTACTCTGCTGAGTTAGCTTGGTGATAGACCAAGCCAAGTTTAATCAATCCAAAAACATTATCAATAAAATTGGATGCAAAGAAGCAAAAGGACATAAAACAAAACAGATCAATCATCATTTTTTTCCCTTTTTCAGTGATCTGCTCTCATTAGAAATAAGTGTTAAACATACCAGGCACAGTATTTGGGTACTTAAGAAGAAGAAACAAAAAATAATGGCTTAACCTGACCAAACATATGAAGAAATCCATGTCAGGCATGACAATATTTTAAACTCACAGGGATCAATTTATAGAATATCTTATAGATGAAGGTAGCTGAAATTTACATAGCCCTTTGATGTCTGTGAAGCATGTTCCATACAATATCTCACTTGACCCTTAACATAATCTTATAGAATAATTAATACAGTTATTAGTATCTCAATCTAAAAAACGGCTCAGAGATATCATCAAGTGACTCTTCCAAGATCACACAAAAGTCCAAAGAAAAATGAGAAACCAATTATCTTGACTCCAAATCTAGGATTTTTTCCCCCAATCTATTAAAAAGGATGACCAGATTATCAAAAAGGCATCAGTCAGTTACCAGACTGGATACCTACAATCCCATTTCTCTAAAATCTTTTTGGTGACTGTTCTATGCCTAGAAAGAGAAATGAACAAGAAGAGGGCTGAAATATAATCTATGATATTTTACAAGAAGCTTGCCAAAGAAATGACAAGGAGGATGATTTCAAAACAACTTGGAAAGACTGAAATGATGCAAAATGGAATGGATCCAGGAGATCATTGCACACAATAACAGCAATATTGTACGACGAAGATCTGTGAATGACAGCTATTCTCAGCAATCCAGTGATCCAAGAGAATCCCACAGAACACATTACGAAGCATGTTATCTGCCTCCAGAGAAAGAACTGATATTGTCTGAATAGAGGCTGAATGAAGCACATACTCTTTTTCACTTTCTTCCACTCTTCTTTTTGTTTGAGTGGTTTTGTGCAAAATGACTTATAAGGAAATATTTTACATGACTGCACATGTGTAACCTGTAACAGATTACTTATTGTCTCAGGAAAGGTGAAGGAAGGAAAGAAATACTGAGTTTAGAACTCAAAACTTTTAAAAAATGTTTTAATACATAATTGGGGAAAAATGAAATATTTTTAAAAGGAAATTAAAAAAGAGTGAGCCTTAGAGTGGAACCTCTAAGAAGGATTTAAGGAAAGATGGACAAGAAATGTAGAGGATGAGAAGGCATAGAAGAGCTGCATCCTGCACTACTAAAATCACAATCTTATCAAGAAATTTTCCCTTTTTTTCCCCTCCCTTTGTTCTTTTCAATTCCTTGTTTGTACTGGACTGCCTTGAACTTCCTAGAATTAATCGTTTTTTTTTTTTTTTTTTTTTTTTTTTTTTGCTTTTTGGAGGGCAGGTTGGGGTTAAGCGACTTGCCCAAGGTCACACGGCTAGTTTTTCGTGTTACGTGTCTGAGGCCGGATTTGAACTCAGGTACTCCTGACTCTAGGGCCGGTGCTCTATTCACTGCGCCACCTAGCCGCCCCTCTTTTTTTTTTTTTTTTTTTTTTTTTTTTTTTTTTTTAAGGCTGCCTTTTTCTTTCTACTCACACAGCAACCACACTAGTTCAGGCCTTCATCACCTCTCATTTGAACTATCTTGATACCTTCCTTGTCTCTCCCCACTCCAATTCCTCTTCCATGTAACTAACACAGTCACCTGTTTAAAACATAGGTCTGATGGTGTTTCTCTCCTCAGTAAACTTCAGTGACTCCATGTGGTCTATCAGAGCAAATATAACACCCTTTGTTTAGCATTTAAAGCTCTTCCCAATATGACTCCTTTGTATCTTCCACATTGTTCCTCTCAATGTACTTTTTGTGACTCAGGCTAAATCCTTTTGTGGTATACATACTAATCCTTACACACATAATACAATTCCCATCCAAGTCAAGACTTCATTGGTGCTTCTCAAAAACAAAGGATGAAAAACAACACACAATATTCCAATTTTGTTCTTAAGAACTTTGCACCGGCAATAATTCAAGTTTAAAATGCTTCCCCTCCACTCATCTGCATCTTAGAATCCCTGGCTTGCCTCCTTAAGACCCTATTTAAATGACACTTTTGGCAGGAGGCCTTTTCCAGTCCCCCAAGCTACTGATGCCTTCACATTATTTTTGTATTTGTGAAAATATCTTGTATTTGCTTCGCATGTATCTTGTGCTCAACTACAAATGTACATGTTGTTTGGCTCTTCAGAATGTAAACTCCTTGAGGGCAGGGGCTCTTTTGATCTTTTCTTGTATCCTGAGAACTTAGCATAGGGCCTGACATATAGGAAGTACTTAATAATGCTAACTGATTAACTTAGGACTATACTTTTGTAAACTACATTTACAAAATGGAATCCACACCGAGATGCTCCACCATTTGCAGTCTATACCGCATGAATGAATAACCCATGATAGAGTAAGAGGCAGAACATATTATTTCCCTTGTCATTTCACAGTACTCTATCAAATTTAGCTGGTTATAGTCATATTTGTGAGTATAGATTACTTAAACATGCAGGATATTTTGTTTCTGGGATACTCAAATCACTGAAAGAATATCATTTTAAAGACAGAGAAGGCAACTGTTTATTATACTTCTCTCTTCTTCTTCCTTAGAATCATTTATAATTCTGGAAGTCTCAACTCAGAAGACAGCTCTGCCTAGCACTCACCCACTCAAGAACGGGAATTTCGTGCAGGCCATTTTTAAACTACTACAGCTCGAATGTAATTGCTTCCTGACGCCTAAGAGAGACAACTTGGCAAACTCAAGCTCCATATTCATTCAGCTCAGAATTTCTTGGACCAGCTTAAGCTGAGATATTCGGTAGTATACATACTCCTAAAGACAGTGTGTTTATTTTTATATCAATCAATTTAAAAGAAAACAATTAAAAAGAAACCCTGCAGAATTTCTTGCCAAATGATAAAAAAGGAACATCCATAATTTAATGCTGTCTTTGCTAATTTCATTTTACTCTAAGGCATTCAATTAAAGTGTTGTGTAATAAAAGCTGCTGCTACAATGGGATCCCAAATCCTATTAAGTGTCAAGGATGTTAAACCTACAAAACTAACAGATTCTTTAGTCTGAAACCATTTAGTTACTTTACAGCGCTGCCAGCAAACATCCCACCTGAATAGTGTTTTACTGAAAAGGCTTGGTATATAACATGTAATCACTGTAGCACTTTGAAATAATGGACCCCACAGGGCACTTCAACCTTATTCAGTTTACATTAAATAATTATGAACCCATCATTTTCTTTAAGCTTATGTTTAAAGCAAGCCGTTTCCCCAAAGTCTATTCAGTTCAGATTAAAATATTTAGGCCTAAGGACAATCCTGAATTCACATTTAAGTTATCTGAACATTTAAATAAACTAAAACCTACTTGAAACACATGTAGTGTGCCTTACCATGTGGAAGTATGATATGCCTTCAAAGTATAAATATAAATGCATATGCAGTTTGTCTCAAACATGTTAACTGAGCAATAACTGATAGATACAACAAAAAACATTCTTTGACTATATTTTTCAGATACAAAAAGATTTTTTTTAAAGTGAACTTTAGCCTTGTCAGTTACAGAACGGCACAATAGAGAAAGGGAATTTCTTACAGAGTTCTTTTGTTCAAAGCCCAAAAAACTTAGAAGTGACATTACTTTCAAGATGTAAACAATAAAGTTCCCCCCACCCCAAACGGCAAAGATACTTGGCTAGGGAGGATTTTTGAAGGGGATAGTTCTTTATGATGACATGTATTTTCCTTGGAAAAAATATTATTAAAACTATGTCCTAATGTCACTAAAGAAACATTTGGTTTCAGGTCAATCTTCTTTCTTAATAGTAAAAAGAAAAATGTACTTGTAGGTAAGGAAATTATGTCTGTGCTATTGGTCATTCCTCAAATGGTAATTATAAAGGTGGTATGGAAGCACTGATTTCTATGAACAGAATATTTCTATAAAACTATCTTTGGAGTGGAAGACAGAACACAGAGGAGAATCTAGAAAAACCTCTATTAAGTTCTTATACAAAAAAAATGTTTAAGAATAACAAGCTACAAATTTTAAACAATAATGCCCTTCTCCCATACTGATCCTATTTCTGCAGAAATCTGGCAGCATTTCCTACATGGAGTTGAGAAAACAGAAAAGTCTTCTTTCGTAATTGCAATATATACATATATACATATATAAATTATTTTATTTATTTTCTTGTTTACATCATTCATTTCCACAAGATTTTGAGCTACAAATTTTCTCCCCATCTTTCCCCTACCCAGAACCCCAAAACAGCAATCCCCTGATCTTCTTTCTCCTATGTCCTCCTCCATCACCCCTCTAACTTTTGGGTAGGGCAGGATGGGTCTCCCTACCCAAGTGCCTGTATATCTTAATTCCCAGCTGCATGTAGTTAATAATAATAATAATAATAATACATATATGTATTTATATATATATTTTTTAACATTTGATTGTAGAACTTTAAATTCTAGATTCTTTCAGTTCCTCTCTCATCACCCACCCCCACTGGAAGGACAAGGAATTCCATACAAGCTGTACATGTGTAATTACGCAGAACATCTCCACAGTGGACATATTGTGAGAGACTGATTAT
>JAQQSW010018560.1:0-11218 GCA_028646575.1 Pseudocheirus occidentalis | reverse complement strand
AGGGGAAAGACGGGGAGAAAATTTGTAATTCAAAAATCTCATGAAAATGAGTGATGTAAGACAAGAAAACAAAATGTATTACAAAAAAACTGTAATTTTGCCTACTGTTATGAATCATAATGTAAATATCTGATATGCAGGATGTATTTTCACTGTTACAAATTGAACATAATCCACAGGTTGAGAACCAGTACTCTAGAGGAATATAAGAGCCATTTCTTTTAGTTGTCTATTCTTTAATTGAGAATAGAGAGTGCTAATGGGGAGATGGGGAAGACTTACTGAATGTACCTTATTAAATAGTTTGGAGATCCTCATCTCTGGCCAAAGGTGAGGCACTTTCCTAACTGAGGGATTGACAAGCTGTGAAGATTTTATTGATAAGCTGTTTAACTCTGACTCCCTGAAAGTCATGTAATTTTTGTTTTTGTTGCTGCTGAATAATAGTAATATATAAATATATACATAGTCAATTATGGCTGTTTGTTTTGTTTCCCTAAGAGATGTTACATTTCATACAGGGGTTCCCCAGCACCCCTTCCCTCAGGGGTTGTCTAGTCTTTGTAGTGGGCTCAACACTGACCAATTGTGTTCTCCTAATTTTAGGTGCTCCCAGAATTAGAGTTCCATTTGATCCCATAGCAGTCATTTAGCTTTTACAAAGGAATATTTACTTCAAAAGTTTATTGAGGAAAAAACATATAAACATTCCCCGCCCACCATCCAGTGGGGCATAACCCTCCCTACACCAGATCAGTCTCTGGGAATAGAAGGGAAAGATTCAGTTTAAGGCAGTTCCTATATAGCAGAGTCCCAAGTCCCAAGTCCCAAGTCCAGAGGGGGAGAGCATTTATATAACATCTACAATGTGCTAGGCACTGAGCAAAGCACCGTTTACAAATATTTTTTCCTTTGATAAATAATATTCTCATGATTCTATATAATTTCTTTCCAACCACTTGATTTTACAAAACAAAAGTAACCAAGGTAAATTCTAAACCTACCCCATGGACTTGTTTCCTGGCACCCCAGTCATTTAGGGTCTTCTTCTTGTCCACCCAGAGCTGACACAAATTTAGGGCAGAGAGCCTAAAGAAGAGACAGGGAAAGTGACCTCCATCTTTAGTGAACTAAGCATATACTAAAGCCCAGTTATCTTTGTGTAAATAAGCTCCAAGAATAGCAGGGAAAGGAACCTAAATGGATTCAGGTCAGTTTTCGGTAGGCTGAAAACCAGAAGTTCTTTGTAGTCTAAGTCCAGTTGCTTTAAATGCAAAAGCCTTAGGAGACTCTTGTGGTCTGAGAGGAATCAACTCGACTTCTTTTGGGGGTGGAGAGGAAGCCCTCCTCAGCAACAAATGCTAACTATACTAAAATGAAGATTCATAGCACTGACAGATGCCAGTTTCCAAAGAAATCTCTGTCTCTCTGTCTCTCTGTCCCTCTCTCTCTCTCTCTTTCTCTCTCTCTCTCTCTCTCTCTCTCTCTCACACACACACACACACACACACACACACACACATACACAAATTGAAACATCCCATATATAACCTTAATTTGTGTAAAATGACATAACTTAGAACACTTAAGCATAAAGATATCAAGGAAACTAGAAATTCTATAGTTTAGCAAGATACCATCCTAGCATCAGTAATAGGGATTCCCTTTACAAAATACCTAAATGGCAAGGAATTAAATTCTCTATTGTACACTTGATTTGCATTCTCTCACAACTGGGGTCCCTCTTGCTTTCCCCTCGGTGGTTGGCTATATCCACATACAATTATAAAACTGAGGATTGTTAGTTCAGCTGTCTTGTCATTTCTAAAAAGGGCCTTTTCTGGGAGGCCTTCCCCCTTCCCCCAGGCAATTAGATGATGATGATAAACATTAGCAAAACAAAAGCATCTAGTCCCAATGAGGGCAGAGCCTAACTTCAGAATTTAAGGGAAAGTTCTAATCTCCAATGATGGAAAAATCCCTTTCTGTATCTGAAAAAAGTTCAATCCCTCTAGACTGCTTAATCAAAAGATAAATGAAGTCCAAGGAGATTCCCCAGCAAAACTAAAAGAGAAGGCTTAGATTTCCAAGCTTGAAGGTCTATCTCCGCTATGGGGACTGAAACAATTTAGTGGTGGTTATCTTCCATGCGCTCATTTGGTTCCCTTCTTGCTGAATGTTCACAGGCAGTTAACTCTCTAATCTCTCCAAACTGAGGATGCCTCTTATTAAACCACAACTATCTCTAGAGTTGTCATCAAAAGCTCTAACGGAAGCATGAAACCCAGTCCAGACTCACCTACCTCTGTAAGGCCCACCCTCCACACAAAGGAGTTCATTGTGTTTCTTCCTTTCCTGCCAGACTATGCCAAATGCTTGGGACTGAACCTGACTCAGGCCAGGCCTCTTGCAGGTTAGGTTCAATATTGGAATAAAATGAGACACTCCTACGTCATTCAATAGTTAACAAAAGGAAATTACTTAGCCATAGCCAGAGAAGGACTTACAACAAGGACAGGTCATTAAGAACCCCTTCAGTTGATTCAGCTCAGCAAAATTCCCCATTACAAACTGCCAGTCAAGCATCTGGGAGGCAAGACTGTTAATAATCTTAGCCATTGTTCTCCTTATTTTCTAGAGCCAACCAAGTCTGAAGGAAGGTCTTAAAATCTTTTAAGAGAAAAGCAGCTTAGTGTATGTTGGGGGAAGGAAGGGTTAGGATCTAGCTTCTATCTATCCACGTACACGTTTCTTACCAACAGAATTTTTGTCTTTGAAGGCATAGATTGGGTTTGTTTGTAGCCTCAGTGCCCAGCATGATATATGGCACATAATAATGCTTAGTAATTGCTTCTTAAATGAAATATTACTCTTCTTGTATCCTTTGATGGTTTAATAAAGTAGAATTGGCCAATTCCTTTATTATTCTCTCAAAGGAGAATTGGGGAGTTTTTATTGGGGAGTTTTCCATTTAATTTCACCATCCTTCTTTCAATCAATTAATTGATAAGCATTTAGTAAAGGTCTACTATAATAACAACAACTAGCATTTATATGGTACCTACTATTTGCCAGATATAAGCTCTTTACAAATATTATTCCATTTGAGCCTCATAATAACCCTACACCTTGGGGCGGCTAGGTGGCACAGTGAATAGAACATCAGCCCTGGAGTCAAGAGGACCTGAATTCAAATCCATTCTCAGACACTTAACACAAAAACTAGCCATGTGACCTTGGGCAAGTCACTTAACCCCAGATGCTCAGCCCTCTCCCCTCCAAAAAGCAAATAATAATAATGATAATAATAATAATAACCCTGCGGCAAGTGCTATTACCTCCATTTACAGAAGAAAAAGGCAAATGGGGGTAAGTGATTTGCCCAAGGTTACACAGTAAGTACCTGGGTCAGATTTGAACTCAGGGTTTCCTGACTCCAAGTTCATTGCTCTATCTACTGTGTCCCTACTATGTGCCCGGCTCTTAGCTATATGTTAGGATAAAAATACAAAGTTAAGAAAATCCTTGCTTTCAAAAGGTTTGCATTCTATGGGGTGGGAATAATAAACACATAGAAAAGTAAATATAAAACTCATACAAATTTAATATTGAGCATTTGGCAGATAGGAGGGAATCGGGCAAAGCTCTTTAAAGAGGTGATACTTGAGACTTGAAGCCATCAGTTCCCAGAGTTGGAGGTGAGGAGAGAGAATGTTCTGGGTTCTATGGGGTAGCCTATGCTAAGATGTGGAGATGGGAGACAAAAGGCTATATGATAGAAACTGCAGGGATACCAGTTTAACTATAACACTTTAAAAGCAATCTAAACCAGTCTGGAAAAATAAGGTGGAGTCAGATTTTTAAAGGGTTCAAAATGCTATATGGGGAGTTTCAATTTTATCATTGTAGCTACAGGTATCTATTGAAGTTTCTTAAACAGAAGAATCTCATGGAATAGAGGAAGAACATACCTGTGCTTTAGGAATATCAATTTGGAGCTGGGCAGAGTAGCATACATTTTGTAATAACTGCTATTGGAGAAGACTGAGGCTAGTGGATTGCTTCAGCTCAGGAGTTCTGAGCTGTAATATGGCTAAAGTTGATAAGGTGTCCTCACTAAGTCTAGCACCAGTATTGAACCTCAGGACTGGGGTGGGGGTACAGGGGTGGAGGGGTGGGGTGGGGGGTGGGTCACTTGGCTGCCTAAGAAAGAATAAGATGGCCCACATCAGAAGTAGAACATATTAATAGCAGTGGGATCCAGCCTGTTAGTGGCCACTGTACTTCAAGGCTAAGAAAGATAAGGAATAGCAGTCTCTATAAAAAAAAAAGGAATATCAATTTGACAGCTATCTGTAGGACAGATTGGAAAGATGGGAAACTAGATACAGAAAGACCAATTAGGAGGTTATTTCAAATCTAGGTGAGAAGTGGTGAGGGACTGAATTAGGGTGGTTGCGGTTTAAGGGATGGAAGGCAATGGATACAAAAAGATGAGGAGATAAAATCATTAAGACTTAATAACTGATAAAACATTTTTTATACAAATAAAGTCAGGGGGTGGCTAGGTGGCGCAGTGAATAGAGCACCGGCCCTGGAGTCAGGAGTACCTGAGTTCAAATCCGGCCTCAGACACTTAACACAAAAAACTAGCCGTGTGACCTTGGGCAAGTCACTTAACCCCAACTGCCCTCCAAAAAACAAAACAAAAAACAAAACAAAACAAAAAACAAATAAAGTCAGACTTAAATAGCTGGAGCAATATTTATTGGTTATAGGTAGGTAAAACCAATATAATAAAAAATGACAATCTTATCTAACTGATCTATTTATTCATTGTCATCCCAACTAAGTTACTAAAAAATATTTTTCTGAGTTAGAAAAAATAATAACAGTTTATTTGGAAGAACAGAAGGTCAAGAATTTCAAAAACTTGGGGGAAAAGATGTAAAGGAAAGAGATTTAGCAGTATCAGACCTTAAGCTGTATTATAAGGTGAGAACATTGTTGAAATGCAAAATGGATAATTTTGATTTTTTAATTAAAAACTTCTTGTATAAATAAAACCAATATAGCCGAGAATAGAAGGTCTGTAGAAAACTAGTGGAGAGGGGGGAGAAATTTCATAGAGGAACTCTGACAGGATGTGATTGTGTCAGAATACTGCTTTGGTGTAGAAAACAATGAGCTGGTTAATTTAGAAAAACATGAAAAAAAAAAAGAAAAACACGAAAAGATATAGGAATGAAGATGATATTTGCCTCCAGAGAAAAGGGGTGGCAAGTTGAAATATGTATAGTGTTGTCTTATACATATATGTATGAATATGTGTATGTTTATAGGCTTGTGTGTGTGTGTGTGTGTGTGTGTGTACAAAATGGAGACTGGATATGTAGATATATAGTGATGATAATTGAACCCATGGTAGCTAATAAAGTATTGAGAGGGAAGAGAAGAAGGTATTGTAGAGGGTTCTGAAGTGTATTCACACAGAGACAGTGGATGTGGATAATAATCTAACAAGAAAGATTAAGAATAATTATACAGGCAGGTGAAAAACCAAGAGAAGATACACCATGGCAGGTCAATAAGAAGAGAACATCCTAGGAGGAGGAGGAGTGCCAAAAGGCTCAGAAAGATTTACAAGGATAAGAAAATCAACAGTAAAGAAAGAATTCATGACCTTGGTAAAAGCAGGTTCAGTCAAATGGGGGTAACAGAAGTTAAGGTGTTAAGAAGTGAGAGATAAGAAAATGGAAGCAACAAATATAGGCAGATTTTTTTCTTAGGAATTTGATTATGAAATGGAGGATAGATACAGGATGTTAGCTTTGAGGCAATGGCAGGGCCAAGTAAAGGCTTTTTTGTTTGCTTCTAGAAGATGGGGGAGATCTGGATGTGCTTATAGATAATAAGGATGGAAGCTGTGCGTATTGAGACCAACAATTATGAAAATTGGAGATTACCAAAAGTACGAGCTGAACTATACAGAATGGGATAAAGAATGCAGTTCATGGGCCTGGCCTTGGCAAAAAGAAAGTCTCCCATCCTCTGAGACTGGAGCAAAAGTGGGGAGTAGAGGAGGCTGAGTGTAACCTTTCACAGTTCTTTATTCTCTAAATCCCAGAAGTATTCATTCTTGCCTTCACCCCTTTCTCACCACCTACCCAACTGCTGAGGTCCCTAAACTAGGCCACAGGGACTTAATCAATGGTTTGGAGCTAGAAGCCTTTACTTTCACTGCCTGGAAGTTTGGCAAGCAGGAAGAAGTAGGGTCTTGATCTTTCTGGCTATTTTGAACTAATGTAGGAGAAGAAATGTCCCTGGCATGCCAAATTAGAACAGTGAACTTTTTTTCCTGTAGAAACATTGTTATAAATATGCAGGCATCTATAGAGAATCCATCTGAAAAGAGTACAAGTATTGATATGCTGATACCAGTTGAGATTGGATGACAAATTTGTGGTGAACCCAAGTTTCATGTTATGTAATGTTCTCTAGCATTTTTCTGCAGCATGGGAACAGGAGTAGGGAAGGTAGTTTGTGGGAACAATCCAATGTTAGATTTTTAGAAAGAGATGAGCCATGACAGGACAAGGGGGGAAAGGATTTGCTAACTCTTCTTTTTTCCCATCTACACTGTTTCACTTGGTGATCTCAGGAGCTCCAATGGTCTCAATTATTATCTCTGTGTTAATGATTCTCAGATTTACTTATTTGACCCTAACTTATCTATTGACCTCCTATCTTACATAACTAACATCTCAAAATAGATGTCCTGTCTTAAACTCGTCTTTCTGCCAAAACCCTCTCCTCTCCCCGACTTCCCTATTTGTGTTAAGGGTACCACCATCCTCCCAGTCACCTGATCTTGAAACCTCTGGGACATCCTTGCTTTCTCACCCTCCCAGCACCCTACATCCAATTCCTTGCCAAGTCCTGTTGCTTTTCCCTTTGTAACCTCTCTCATGCATGCCCCCTTTTCTGCTCTAACACGCCAGCACCTCCCTTGTAGAGGTCCTCATCACCTCACATCTAGACTATTGCAGTCGCCTGATGGTTTGTCTCTCCATGCCAGTCCATCCTCCATTCAGCTGTCAAACCCATCTTCTTAATGTGTAGGTCTAATCAGGTTACCCCCCTCCTCTCCCCTTAATAAACTCTAGTGACTAGGATCAAATAGAAACTCCTCTGTTTGGCTTTCAAAGTCATTCATAATCTGCCATTCCCACCGCCTTCCCCCCACTCCTCCACCTTTCCAATCTTCTTAACCATGGATGTGTTGGAGCCAGCTTGAACCAACTTAATAGAACCATTTGTTAAATTTTCATTGTGAACATGAACACTCTGGAAATCAGAAAAAGCCATAAATCATTCCAGATATTTTCACCAGCTGTATCCCATGCCTGAAATACTCTCTCTCACCATCTCTGCCTCCTGGATTCTCTGGTTTCCTCCAAATCCTAGCTAAAAACTTGCCTTTTACAAGAAACCTTTGCCAATCTCTCCTTTCAATGCAGAGCCTTCCCTTTGTCAATTATTTCCAATTTGTCCTCTGTATACCTTGTTTCTACTTAGTTGTTTCATGGTTGTCTCCCCCACCAGACTGTGAGCTCCTTGACAACAAAGACTGTGTTGTCCCATTCTTTTTATCTCCAATCCTTATCCCAGTACCTGGTTGTTAGTAATCACTTAGTGTTTTTTGCTTTCCTCCCTGCCTGCTTGACAGATAGACAGATGGACTGACTACAGAGCCCTTTAGTGTTCCTCAACCTTATTGGAGATCACAAATCCTTTGCTTTGTTTCTGTGTTCCTTCAAATCCGGAACAATCTAATGGGTGACTCCACAGGAAGGTGGTTGTTGTCTGCTACCAATATAAAGGTGAATAAACTGCGCTGTGTTCACTCTATTGCCACCTTGAAAAGAACCTTATCTGCCCAGGACAACTCTGGGTGTGTGCATAGCCAGCTCTGTAGTACCACACCCAGTACACAAACACTTGAATAGACAGTAAAAATGGAAAATGAGTGGAGCCCAGAATTGAAGGGGAAGTAGAGAGCAGCTTTTATTGTCTTTGGAAAATTGGATAATTCTTTTAAATGATCCCAGTCATTATCTGAAACAAAAGCCTGTCTTTTAAATAATACTCCTCTATTGACGTTGCATGGCTACAAGTCACAAAATGATGTAGTCTCTCAAGAAATCAAGGCCTTTCCAAAGGACGTTTGTGGAATGAATAGTGGCTATGAGTAGGATTTTAGCTACCAATAAGAAATTTAGAAAAAGAAGCAGTGTAAAGCATAGCATTCAGTCTAATCTTGAGGGATTGCTCCTGGGCCCACAGAGCCCGTCTACACTGCCTCCTCTCTCTCCTTTATCCAGGTATATGGTTTGAACTAAGTTCAGTACTAAATCTCTTGGCTTCTAATGAGAGGGGGCTAAAGCTTCCTGTTCTCATACTCTCTCACACTGTTCTCACAAGAATCTTATTAAAGCCCAACCCCTAGTGCCCCAGGGATGATTTTACTTATAGGTTATGACTTCATGACTAAGTTTTTCCCAGAAATGAGGTAATAAAAACATACTTATTGTAACATATTCCTTTAATAATGTGTTCTAGAATTCTGCAAAGAATTAAGTAAAGCTCATTGGTCTAAGTCTGCAGACGCCATTCTCTTCTTTGAAAATTAGGTCAATTTGCCCTTCTATAGTCCTGCATTACTTCCTCCATTTTCTTAATAGTGATTCAGGATTCACATCTACCATTTCTTTTAGTATTCTTTAATAAAACATATAATAATATATGAAACACTTTCTAAATTTCAAGAGGTATGGTCAAGGTGGAATTAACACTTTTGGGAACTGACTGGGTATATGGAGTAAGAGAAAGTGACAAGTTGAGTTAGCCTTCAAAATGTGCACTTGAGTGATTTGAAGGATGATTGTATCCTCATTAGAAATATAGAGGTTTGGGAGAAGAATGGATTGGGGGGAATGTGATGAATTCCATTTTGGACATATTGAATTCTGAAATGCCTATTGTATCCCCATTATGAAATGCTCAATAGGTTGTTGTTCAGTAGTGAGTAGTAGGTGAGAGAAATTAGCAATGGATGTATGGATCTGTAAATCATATGTAGGGAGATAACAATTATGGTGGAGGAAGCGTCAGACAAATAGGAGAAGGAGAAGGGAGAGAGAGAGACAGAGAGACAGAGAGAGAGACAGAGACAGAGAGACAGAGAGAGACAGAGAGAGAGGTAGAAAACCCAGAGAGGAAAGTATAGGCAAGAGAAGTTGAGCAGCAGCATCAAATTCCGTAGAGAAGTAAGAAGGATCAGAACTGCATAAAGAGTATTAGATTTAGCAATTAAGAAATTATTGAATACCTTTTCCACAAATAAAGATAGATCTAAATAATTGGAGAAATATTAATTGCTCAAGGTAGACTGAGCCAATATAATAAAAATGAAAATTCTCTAAGTTAATTTACTTATTCAGTACCATGGCAACTATACCAAAGAATTATTTTATAGGCACAGAAAAAATAACAATATAATTCATCTAGATTAACAAATAATCAAGAATATCAAGCAAATTTTAAAAAGTGAAGGAAAGTAGCCTTGCACTACTACATTTCAAACTATATTGCAAAATTATAATCATCAAAACAACTGAGTACTGCCCAAGAAATAGAGTGGTAGATCAGAGGAATAGATTAGATACATCATACATAAAAGACCATAGTAATCTAGTGGTTGAAAACTCAAAATCCAGCTTTGGGGATAAAAACTGACCATTTGAAAAAATTTCTGGGAAAACCGGAAAGCAGTTTAGAAGAGACTAGGCATAGACAAACATCTCACACCATATACCAAGACAAAGTATTTTTTTAATGGATAAATGATTTATAAATAAAGGGTGATATCAAAAGTAAATTAAGGGAGCATGAAAAAATGTAACTGCCAGCTCTTATGGATAAGGGACACGTTTATGACCAAATAAGAGGATAATGGGAAGTAAAATGTATAATTTTGATTGCATAAAACTAAAAAGCTTTTGTACAAACAAAACTAATGTAGCCAAAATTAGAAGGAAAACAGGAACCTGGGGAAAATACATAGCAAGTTTTTCTGATAAAGTTCTCATTTCTCAAATACATAGGGAACTAAGCTAAATTTATAAAAAATAAGAGCCATTTCCCAATTAGTAAATGATCAAAGCATACGAACAGGCAGGTTTTTTGAGAAATATAAACTATCAATATTCATATAAAAATGCTCTAAATCACTACTGATTAGAGAAATGCCAATTAAAAGCAACTCTGAGATACTATCACATACCTGTCAGATTAGCTAAGGAAAAGGAACAGCTATTAGAAAAGGAAAATGAGAAGTTCGGGAAGGCATGTGGAAAAATTGGGATGCTAATGCACTTGATGGAGTTGTGAACTAGTCTATATCCCAAAGAGATCAAAGAAAAGGAAAAATTACACACACACACACACATACACAGACACACACATATGTAAAAACTCTCTTTTTGGTGGCAAAGAATTAGAAATCAAAGGGATGCCCATCAATTAGGGAATGGGTGAACAATTTGTGGTATTTTACTATGATGGAATATCGTGCTATAAAAAAAAATGACAAGCAGGATGGTTCCAGAAAAACCTGGGAAGACTTACATGAACTCATGAAAAGTAAAGTGAGCAGAACCAGGAGAACAGTATACATAGTAATAGTAATACTGTAAGGATGATCAAATGTGAAATTCTTAGCTATTCTGACCAAGACAATAATCCTAGACAATTCCAAAAGACCCATATTAAAAAATGCCATTCACTTCCACAGAGAGAGAACTGATGAATTCTGACCACAGATTAAAGCATATTTTTTAAAAACTTTCTTTGTCTTGTTTTTTTCCCCTTGTCTTTGTTTTCTTTTGCAACATGGCTGATACAGAAATATGCTGTGCATGACTTCACATGTATAATTAATGTGAAATTGCTTGACTTCTCAATGGGTGAGGAAGGAGGGAGAGAATTGTAACTCAATTTTTTTAATGAATGTTAAAACATTTTTACGTGTAATTGGGGAATATTTTTTAAAAATAAGTAAAATATATTTAAAAAAAGAGATCATTGATAATGTTGGAGAGAGCAGTATTGGTTGAATGATGATGTCACAAATCATATTGCAAATGTAGATTTTTTT
>JAQQSW010018559.1:0-11218 GCA_028646575.1 Pseudocheirus occidentalis | reverse complement strand
TATATATATATATTCATGTTTACTTGTAGCCTTCTTTAGGTAGTGGGAGATAGAGGGGGGAAATAAACTAAAAAGTGCACAGCAGAGAACAGGGAAAACCAAGAAGGGAACAAAGAAAAGCTGTGAAACTTTGAAAATAATGTATAGTACTTATTATATAATATTATAGTAATTACATATAGTATATTATATATATATATTATTCTTAAAATGGAAATTTATTGTTTTATATTGAATACTTTCTTATGGTCCGCTGGGCACATGGCAATTGTTTTTTTTCTTTTCTCATTTTATATTTAAGTTTAAAAGAAAAACAGATTGTAAAACAAAACAAAGACTACCCTTTCCAGTACTGGTTGCACTCTTGCTCATAATCTCCTAACTCAGTGTTTGTAGTGGGTGAATTGGAATACTCCTTGCTCCACATTGCCACTTCTAGACTTCTCCCTTTGCCACTATCACTCAATAACCTTTCCTTCTTTGGGCTTTTATCTACAGATCTTTCTTTAACTTCTGCCCTAGTCCCTCAAACTCCCTCACCTCCCAGTTCCTCAATTTACTTGTTTTTTATGACCTATCCTGTCATCACACTATAGCTACACAGTGAGATTATCATATCTTCCCTCTTACCACCAAAAGTGTTCCACATTTGTGTTTATGAACTCTGAAATTCCTTTACCTGTGATACTAATCTCTTGTCATTTCACCTCTTCCTCTGCTTTTTAACTCCAAAGCTTATTCTTTGTCCTCAGTGTAACCTCTAATCACTCAACTGTGTTCTTTCCCAGGCTGTCACCCTTAGCTCTAGTTGTACTCTCTTCCCTTCTCCGTCTTGACACATTGATGAGCCAGTTTATTGTTATACTGTCCACTTCTCTCAACCCCTTGCTTCTTTATTCAGTCTTGCCTTGCCAAACCATATCCTGGGATGACTCCCACCATCTTTTGTCTTCACTTGTACTCATGTGCTGCTGAAGGAAATCACTGCTGACAGGATCTCTTACAAGTTTATGATGCGTGATCTCAACTGGGTCCTCACTGCAGTAATATAGTTCTTTTAATCCTGCCTCATTGATTCACTGTCCTATTCACTGCAGTGGATTTTCCAAACCTTTTCATGCCTTCTCAAGTATCCCATATCTTTTCCCTACTTCACCCTTCTCAGTTGAGTCTTGCCACATATTTCACTGAAAAAATTCGGGCCATTTTCAGAGAATGCCTTCTTTTCCCTTGTTCTTCATGAACATAGTTGAGGAATGCCTTTTTATTAACTAAAAACACAAAATTAGTTGTGGTGGTGCATGCCTGCAATTCTTGCTTCTCAAGTGGAAACAGCTGAGCCTTATTTCAGTTAGATAATTTATATAAAGTACTTATGTAAATGTTAGCTTTTAATATACTATGAGTTCAGTTTTCTTATTTATCATATAGATGAACTAGCTAGGATCTTTTGGGTATAATTGCTGATGCTCCTGCCATCTTTATATAAATATTAAAGGCATAATGAGAGATTGAGATATTTTACTCTAGCCTGTCAGTCAGTTGCCATTTTACTGACTAATTAGTGATTGAAAACACTTAACTAGTGGTGGTTGAAAACATTTGAGATTTAATTGTCTTGTTTAAAAGTACTCAGTTTGAATTTTAGACATGATCAGCTATCTGGATCTTAGTTTATGCAGGAATTTTTGCTACAGAATATTTAGCAGAACTTTTCTATAGAAAAATATTATGTATACACATTCTTTTCTTTGGTGCCATAGAGGTCCTTTATAATAATTTATCCTTGGAAAAGTAGCAAAACTTAAAGGACAGTAGAAGAGATTCTTGACTTTGTGTTTACTTTCATAATTGTACATCAGCTTGTGTATACATGCAGTTATTTAGAAAAACTTAAAGTGATTGATTGATAGTTGGACTAGAGGCCTACTCTGGACCCTTTCAAGTCTCAAATTCTGTTATTAATGACAGACTCAAGAAAACTTGATGAAAGATGAATGATGAAAGGTGAAACTCTACTTTTGATATAGAGTGATGAAATATGATTGCAAAATGAGGCATATGTTATCAAGTTTGGCCAGGTTGTTTTGTTTTGCTTAACTATGTATTCTTGGTTACGAGGGAGGATTATGTTGTTGAGAAGGAGGAATCATTGGGAGCTGATGCTGATGTAAGAAAAAGCACCAGTAAAACTTTTTTTGCAAGAAAAAATAAGAAAGGATATTTAAACGTATAGTATAGGTTAAAATGGAAATTATATTCATAGCTTTCAGATGTCCTGGTTTTTCATTCCAACCACTCTACCCCCAACCTACCCTTTTCTACATTAAGGGTCTAGGTCTTGGAGCTAGTAGATGGAGTTTTGTCCTAGTAGCTATTTATAAAAAATATATTTATAAGTTAGGGGACCTCAGTGAAAATAATTATTTGCTTTCTATAACAGTATTTTTTTCAGTGTAATGTTCTTTATAATGTCTTGAATAACTAGTAGAAGTAATTACTTTTAGTTTAAGTGAAGGGAGCATACCCTCTGTTTAGGTATTTATATCACAGACCACAAAAGTTTAAGCTTTTTAAAAAATATACTGGTACACATTACATAGTAAAGTGTTGGACTTAGAGTGAGGAAGGCTTCAGTTCAAATTCTCCCTCAGAGGGTTAATCATTTTGTGCCCCAGGACAAGTCAGTTAACCTCTTAGCCTCAGTTTCCTCATCTGTAAAGTGGGGATAATAGTATCACATACACAACAAGATTATTGTGAAGATTAAAAAAAAGAAAAAAAAGATTGTTTTGAAGATCTAATGAGATAATATGTAAAACCCTTTGCCAACCTTAAATACTATATGTAAATGTAACTTATTATTGTTATTATATTATTATCAATTGTAGCATTAATGATAAAGTTTAACATTTAGTCTTTTTAGAGAATTAGCTAAACTTTAAAAAAAGAATGTATTTGTGACTCCGTTTTTATGTCGATATATTGTAAATGAGTTTCAGTCTGGTGGCGTTTAATTCTTTCCTATTGAGCTTTTGTATTATTGCAGTGCCATGTGGAATAACTCTTTTATCAACACAAGAGCTGATAGAAAAAGTGAATTTAAATATTAGGTAAAATAAACATTTTAAATTTCATATAAAAATAGAGAGTTGTTCAGTCCTGGTATTGACAAAATAAGCTGACTTAAATGAGTGTATATTTTATCTACATTGTTGATGCCTTCAGATACATCTGTTGCCAAATAAATTGTATTCATTGCTTCTTTATTAACAATTTGGAAGCTAAAATAAATTATTTTAAAGATAATCAGTTGCTATTAAGTCATTTTCTTCCTGAAATAAAGGCCCATCTTAAAAAAAAATTAATAGTATTTTATTTTATCAAATTACATTTTAAGGTAATTTTCAACAGTCATTTTTTGGAAAGATTTTTAATTCCAAATTTTTCTTCTATCCCTCCTCTTCCTAAGGAAGAGGTCCTTCCTAAGGACTAAGGTCCATCCCTATAATAGTATTCTTTAGGTGATGTACCATGGCTATGAATCATGGAATACTATAGTCTCCAAAGAATTGAATGGAAAAGAAGGAGGGGCTTATGGTGGGCACTAATAAGCTGTAACACTATACAAATGAGGAGAACTGTTATAAATGATGTCATCAGAGAAATGTTTAAAATATGACTAGAAAAAAAGTGGTTTGATCACATGACTGACATCCCTGATTTCTGTCTAGATTAATTCCTCTAAATGCCTTCCCCTTCAAAGTGACCTGGTTTTTATTTTATTTTTTTTATGTATTTTATATATACTTATATAGGTAGTTATATATTGTCTCTTCTGGTAGAATTTAAGCTCCTTGAGGGCAGGGACTGTCTCGCTTTTGTGTGTGTGTGTGTGTTTTTTTTATCTTTAATACCTAGCGCAGTGCCTTGCACATAGTAGGTGTTTAATGAACACTTGCTGACTAATTGCAAGAGTGTTCACTTTTAACTTTATGTTTGTTGTTTTACTATCCACACTATACAAAGAGTATACAGAGAAGGCCCCTTGCATATTCTTTGATCCTTTCTGTCATATTAGTGGGAAGATATGGCTGAAAGAAGTCTCGCAGCGTAGGAAGCGTAGTTTGCCACTTTCATTTTCCGAGGGAATACAAGCATCATTGAAATCACAGAGTTACAAGATTATTGGAGTATCAAATCTATTCATGTTAGAAAATTGGCTTCCTTTTACTTTGATTCCTTGTAAAGAACCTTGTATTGTTCCTTATTAAGAAAGTAGAAGTTTTAAGCATAATAATAATTAATTTCTTGGAGGTTTTGGTGGGGAGAAAGAAGTTGTTTGTGTTTATTAGTGTTGGTATCTTTTTACCTATATTGGTGTCTTTTTAACCTCTTATGGCTAATGCAACTACATAAAGTTTAGTTGACTTTGTTCTTTGACTCTTGATCTGTCCCTAGAGCTAAAAAAGAGTCAGACCTAATGAACAGAGATGTGATGGACAAAATTTCAGAACACAATATCCATTAGAATAAATGAT
Source organism: Pseudocheirus occidentalis (assembly GCA_028646575.1). Classification (NCBI taxonomy): domain Eukaryota; kingdom Metazoa; phylum Chordata; class Mammalia; order Diprotodontia; family Pseudocheiridae; genus Pseudocheirus; species Pseudocheirus occidentalis. Next base: position 6,677 of record JAQQSW010018559.1, on the reverse strand, counting down.
ACTTTTATCTCACATTTTCATAATGATATTTTGCGTTTACCTACCTCTAATATGGGGAGTGATTTCCTTCACATTTATTAATATTGTTTATTTTTATTGTTATTCTCATTGCATCAATGAGGATACACTGCTGAGCCTTTTTTAAAAAATCAGATGATAAAGTCAGACTATTTTAGTACAGGTAAAAGTTCATTTCTCTAAATACCATAATAATGGAGTATTGTAACTGGATGGATGAATGGAAGAGTATTTATTACATATTTATGCTGTTCTAGACCCTGTATCAAATGCCAAGCGTATAGATACAAAATTGAGATAGTCTCTGCTTTCAAAAAGCCTACATCTTAATAGGGGGACACAGCACATATAAGGAAGGGAGTGGTGACCAAGGAGGGCTCTTTTGGTCTTAGAAATGACTGGACTAATGAGTAGTATAATAGGGCATTTGACTGATGTGGTCTTTATGGAAACAGCAGTAGAGTTGATTTGACTACTGTTCCAGAGCAAGAAGTAGAAAGGGAGGTAAGGATGGGTAGTAAAACCAAATGATGGCTTGAATGAAGCATGATAGGTCTGGGGCTTTTATCAAATGAAGTAATATTTATAAAAATTGTTTGGCTCAGTGCCTGGCATCTATAAATGCTTATTATATAAAATATAATAATTATACAAATGCTTATTATAATAAAGGCGATATGTAAGGGCTTATTCCCTTCTCTTCCCCTAGATGTAGTCGGCTGTCCCCAATAAAGGTGAGAGCCAGGAAAGGAATTCAGTAAGTAGTTTAACTCTCCCAGGGCATGATGTTTAGAGATCCTTATAATAACCTTGTAATTGAACTCCATGCCTATTGTTTCTGACTTTTCCAATCCAATCCAATTCATACAACTTACCAAAATTTTACAAACACATTATTATTGGTCTTATCCTGTTATTTCACTGCTTGAAAAACATTAAAAGCTTCCCCTTGCCATAGGATTTAACCAAGTAGTTAAAGTTATAAGATCAGTCTACCTTTCTAGCTGCATTTTATTCTGCTCTTCTTCATGCACTCATGTTTCAGATGAACTAGACAACTAGTCCTTTCCTTATCTCATCTGCAGTCTTGTGGTTTCATATAGGCCATTCACCCTGTTTGGAAAGCTCTTTATTTCTGTGACCATTAAAATTCTCTTCCTTCAAGATCCAACTCAGGTGCCACCTCCTTTATGAAGTTTTCCTGCTTACCCTGATGAAAGTAATCTAAATTTCTTAAAAAATTTTATCTGAACTCCTATCCTTTTTAAGGGCTAACCTGTATTATGCTTCTGTCTATCTTTCCTATTAGCTTATAAGATCTTTAAGACCAGAGGCTGCCATTTTTTCATTTAGCATCCCTAGTAGCTACTGTAGTATCTTTCAGATCACAATAGATTAATGAATGTTTGTAGAATTTGAATTAATCAATTAATTTTAGATAAAACAACTGAAAAGCAGAGCTGTTTCCTTTAACTTGGAAAATGATCCTTAATAAAGTTTATTGTTAATCAGTTAGGAAGACGAGCTGAGTTATAGCTAAACTCCATAATTTATAGCCTTTATAGGCATCATTTCAGTTACTACAACAAACATTTATATGTGTGTGTGTGTGTGTGTGTGTATGTAGTAAAATCAGTCTCTTACAGACCTCTTAGAATTTGCCTTCCTATGAACTTTTGATAATAATTTAAATTTGAAGCAATGTCATTAAACTTATTTTTTTTTGCAGAAAGGGAATTTTGGGAATTATGTAATAAATGTAATTTGATGAGACCAAAGCGTTCCCATCACTGCAGCCGATGCGGTCACTGTGTTAGGAGAATGGATCATCATTGTCCTTGGTAAGATGAAATTAATTCCTTTTTAATCACACTAGATCCTGTTATATGTTGGTTCCCTCACTGATTTGTTAAATTTTCCTCATCATATCTAGCTTGTAAAATAGAAAGGGCACTGTGTTGATAGCAGACATGTAGTATCTAGACAGTGGAATGACCAATTCTCCCTTGTTTTCTAGAACCCTCCCCCCCCCAAATTTTTCTCATGTTAAATTTTTATCAATATAAACATCTAGTTTGAATATTACTGTACATCATATACAGTTCACTCTGCTTCTAAAATTCTCTTATCATTTAGTGAGAATGGGAGGTGGGGTCAGGGATTGAGAGTATAGAACTATGTTGACCTTTTTGGTCAATAGGGGGCTCTCTTGTAACAGCTAAGCATTTTAAGGAACCTGATTTCGCACAACATTGTTTTAAAACTTGAAATTTTACAGGATTTGTACATCGTTATCACTGAAGCAAAATTTGCAAAATCTACAAAAAACAAGGAATTATGTGTAATTCTGTTTTCTTTGTATTGCTCTGCATAAACATTTATACTTAGGTATAAATAGTCTAGGTATATGTAAGTTTGTATATATCTTAGTGTGTATACATATACTGTCATAGATTTATATAAATGCAATTAAATGAACAAAAAAGACCACAAAGTGTATGTGGTATTAGCAGTTACTTGAAAATTGAAACAAAGCTGATATTGCCCCTTAACAATAGAAATAAAAATAAATTTATTTTGATAATTTGCCTAAAAATTGACTAGATAAAATGTTTATAAAGTTAAGACTTATCTAAAGTTGTAAATTTGCTGAAATTAGGAAAAATATTAAAAGCTCTGATAAAATATGTTATTATAATACAAAATGAAAAGTTTGCCTAATTTTTTTGATCTGTGACAGATGTCAGCAGTAGTTGTTTTTTCCCAGTGTAATAAGTTGGGTTAAGATAAAATAGTCATCATTATCCTCTGAGAAATCTAATTTTAAGTGCAGTTTTAAATCGTATGCACAGAAAGTTAACTCTAATTGCTTCACACATTTGAGTTCTAGTTCCTGTTAGAAGAAATGTTTCTGATTATTGAATATGAAAATGTAGAGAACGTGCCAGCTTTAAATTAATCCTTTCTTTAAAAAGAAAACAAAATTTAAATCTTGCAGAGAATATAAAGCACAACAAAACCACCCATTTGTAAACTTTCTGAATACTAGAAAACAATGTTATTTTTTAAAACAATGAAAAAAATAACTTGTTTTGGGTGACAAAGGGCCTTCATTCCACTCACTGGTTATGGAGGTATAGAACTTATTCTGTATTTGTAACCGAGTTCTTGGAATGTGGGAGAGTGGGGGAAAACAAATAGATTAAGGATATTTCTTTTAGCCTTTTGTTGTTGTTGAGAGCTATTAAGGCATTCAGTATATAGGGCTATAATGCTAATAAGTTTATTGACTGACATAATTGGGGGCACGGGAAAAGAAAAGATGAGAGGGAAGATGAAGTGAGCTAGAAAAGAGTTAGTACTATATGGGGAAAAGTTCCCTGGGCTCTTTCATTTCATTTAGCAACCTTAAGATTAAAAGACCAAAACTCAGGTGGCTCTTTGATTTTACTATCTTCATTCAATATAAGTATCCTAGGTTTTCATTGTCTGTGACAGATGTTTAATAAGATCCTTTCTTTTTAATCAGTCTGGCAGTAAACATTTATTAAACGCTTACTATGTGCTAAGTACTGTGGTTATAAAGAAAGGCAAAAAATAGTCTCTGTTCTTACTCAAGGAACTCATAGTCTAAAGGGGAGACCACATGCAAACAACTATATACAAAGATGATATTTTATTTATATACACTTATTACATAGATATGAACATATGTATGTGTATATAGGCACCCAACATGTTATCTACAATATGCATATTCATATGCACATACAAAATTGTGTGTAGGTGTATATGTTTATGTACATACATGATTAATTGGCACATAATTAACAGAGGGAATGCACTAGCATTAAAGGCAGTCAGAAAGACTTCTTATAAGATGTGGGAATTTAATTGTGACTTAAAGAAAGCCAGGGAAGTCAGGAGGTGGAGATGAGGAAAGAGAGAATTTATAACTTTATAAGTACATCCCCTGGTTTACAGAAATCTAAAAGCAAATGCTCCAAACATTGCCACATGAATTGTTTGAAAGGGGAGGTAAGGATGAACATAGTAGTATCTAGAGCACCAGGATTCGAAAGTGTTTTGTAGGGTTAAAGATTGTACATATACACACTCTTCTGTAAACTAGCATTTTAAATTGTTTAATTTAAATTTATTTTAAAGGTAAATTGTAATATAGATTTTATTGTTATGATAATTAGCACAAATACCTCTATTTCTACTATATTATTCTATATTTAAATTAGAAAATGAAATTGTAGAAAACTTTACTCAGAAAAAAGTAAAAAAATGATAATTAATCAGGAATGTGATTGTTCAGTATTAGCTGATATTGTATCATTTTTTTCCTCAGAGGGTAACAAAGTAATGTTGATATGATGAAATAAGTTAGAGTTCTTTATCATATTGGCCTCAGGGTCTTTGTTGAACAGTTACAATGAATTGAGCAGTTCTGCAGTTAAACTGCTACTTGGTAGTGAAGAAATTAGCTAGATTTTTAAAAATTGAAAATGTTTAGGATAAAAAGTATTCTATTTAACTTTGTTCTAAACATAAAAATCTTTTCTTTTAGACAGCATTTTGGAAATATTTGGGCTTTGCTTATTCTCAGATACATGCTAGAAATACTTCTAATTAAGATCAGGAAAGATCTAGTGAAGATATGTAATTTTTCCTATTTTTATGACTAAGGGTGTGTTATTTTTATAAGGAAAATGAGTCAGAGTGAATCACTTCTGTTAGTCTGATGAGTTATCAGGCTTATAATTTCAGGGGAAGTTATAGTGTATATTATGTCTAATTGGCCTGGAGCTTTATGGTAGTTAATATGTATAATTGGACTTGAGCTTTATAATAGTCAATATGTGTTTGATGCCGAGTCTTTGAAAAATTTCCCAGGATTTCATTTACACATGTACTAATAAAATAGGCAGTTTTCTTTTTTTTTTTTTAACTTTTTAGATATCCTATTCAATAAACAAACATATATATGTATATATATATTTTTAATACTTTGTTGTTTTTTTTGCTTTTTTTTTTTTTGGAGGGCAGTTGGGGTTAAGTGACTTGCCCAAGGTCACACGGCTAGCTTTTGTGTTAAGTGTCTGAGGCCGGATTTGAACTCAGGTACTCCTGACTCCAGGGCCAGTGCTCTACTCACTGCACCACCTAGCCTCCCCAACAAATATATTTTAAAACAAAATTTCAAAGTGATACTATTCATTAGAAAGTTAATGTGATATGTGAAATCTCTACTATCTCTCATTCCCACTCACCCCACAAAATAAACTATGGACAGAAAATTGTGTTGGTAAAATAAAACTTTTTCAAAAATAAGCAAATAGAATAGAAAAAAGGCTTACCAGAATAAGAAACGTTATGTCCAGATTTGACAGTATGCTTTCTAATTTATAGCACTTTGATTCCCAAGAAATAATACTGTCAAACAACAGCTCTGGGAAAGTTCCTTTTTTTCTAGATTTGAATTGCCCTTTTTCATTAGAATGTAGAAATGTGTGTTATCAAAGAGAAACCAACGAAGCAGGAGGCAAAGGAACTAAATCAGTGGTTCTCAACCTTCCTATTGCTGCTACACTCGTATGTGGGTGTATCTGCATGTAGGCAGACCTTCCTGGAAACGGATAAAGGAGTGGTGTCTTGATTCCTAAGACCATCGGAAATATGTGTTTTCCAATGATCTTAGGTCACTGTGAAAGGGTTGTTCGACCCCCAAAGGGGAGTATCTATCTGCATGTGGGCAGACCTGCCTGGAGAGACAGACTGAGGAGCGGTGTCTTGATTCCTAAGACCATTGGAAATATGTTTTCCGATGGTCTTAGGTGACCCCTGTGAAAAAGTTGTTCGACCCCCAAAGGGGTCGCAACCCACAGGTTGAGAACTGCTGAACTAGATCATAATCCTTCTAGTGTCGCTAACTCATGTCATTGTGTGACTACACTTTACCTTTCCTTGTCTGCAAAATAGGAATGAGACTTGCCATGTTGCGCTCACCGCATCTTTATGAAATAATGTATGTGACATATTTCACATATACCATTATTCTTTGAGTATAAAGTATATGAAGTACAAAATGCTCTGCAATTGTATTGTTATTTTGTATTGTAGTTTCTTATATTTTCTACTTCTTGCTTGTATTGAGTGGTTCTAGCAATCATATGTCTAGTTGGAATAAAAGTAAAATTATAACTTATTTTTCTTCAGATCCTGCTTCTGAACATTTCAAAATTGGCCTACTTCCAGTTTTAAAATTTAGTCTTTTCATTTGTTTTTTTTTCTCTGCAGGATTAATAATTGTGTTGGTGAAGATAATCATTGGCTTTTTCTGCAACTATGTTTCTACACAGAGCTTCTTACTTGCTACGCATTGATGTTTTCTTTCTGCCACTATTACTACTTTCTACCATTAAAAAAGCGTAACTTGGTAAGAAATTTTCTATCAGATCAAGATCTTTCTATCAAGAGGGCAGCTACATCCTACAGCAGTTAGAATGTGTTTTTTAGACATCTGGAGGATTTTTTTTTCTTTTATTATTATTATTTTTTAAATTAACTTGTTTGTTCACTTTTAGGTTACAAGATTCTGTTCCATAGTCACTTCAGTTATAGATTTTTCTCCCCTTCTTCCCCATCACCCA
>JAQQSW010018558.1:0-11218 GCA_028646575.1 Pseudocheirus occidentalis | reverse complement strand
TCCTTCCTTCCTTCCCTCCTTCCTTCCTTCCCTCCTTCCTTCCCTTCGTTCCTTCCTTCCTTCCTTCCTTCCTTATTTCATAAAATCTTAAATCCAGTTCACTCTGAAGCTCATAGATTGGCTTCCACAATAAAGAATACAGAACGTCAGGCACACAAAGCTGCATGCCCTCTTAAGGACCCAAGAAAGACTGAAGCAGCATTGTTCTTGGTTTCATGATGTAGTGGTTATCATGTATGCTTTACATGCAGAAGGTCCTGAGTTCAATCCCCAGTGAAATAAAGAAGGAATTTCCTTCCCTTTTTATACTGTGTAGGATCACTTGGTGGGGGGGGAGGGAATGGAGGGGAAAAGGAAGCCAGTACAACTCAGCCAGTATACTCCCCAGCGAGGCGTTTCTTCTTAAACCTAAACTGTATAGCATACTTAAAAGTACCAAATACTTAACTTTAAGTAACACCATTGTACATTTTACTGAGAGTTCCTTAAGTCAGGAAAAGTGGGGGGCTCTTTTCAATGAATGGAAGTATCCACTAAAAGCACCAATCATGTGTTTCTTTTGCTGATACGGAACTGAGCACCAATAAAATTTGAAAAACTAAGTATTTAAATGTTTAGTATAGTGATATTTCTCATTAAAATTCAAATGGGTTATACATTTGCTCTAGTTCATTTTCAGACTTAAGTAAAAAATTATATCAGTTTTTGCTCAGTGACTGTAAGAATTGCATTTGTAATCCTAGCCTTCAGATCATCCAAAGAATGAAATTTTGATGTAGACAAGCCAATTTTGACATGACCCTACCAAAAAAGGCTAATGGAGATAGATCAGGTAGTTGAATTGACCAGGCAAGAGGTCACCTCTATAGATGTATGTCTCTGAGAAAGCGTAATTCAGAAATTGTCCCAAATGCAGTGAATGAGGTCAGGGATCCCTGACTTGTTCAAATTAAAATGTATTATTCAAAATTCATGAAACCAAAGAAGTCCAAAAGAAATTTAAATAAACTTTGCTTTTTTTGTAAATAAGTTTTTGAAGCTTAATAGTTTGATAATTCGATTTTGGGACACCATGTATATACTAAAAAAGCCACCTGCAATCTCAACTACAGATTCGTTTAATAAGCAAGCATCAGAATTCTGTAATGTAGTAATGAGTTCAAATCCCATCTCTGGGATTTACTGGCTTTGTGACCATGGTCAAGTCACTTAACTTCTCTACACTTTTGTTTCTTCATAAAGAAAATGGATAGACTAATACTCACAGTACTTACCCGAAAGGATGATTGTACAAATTAAATGCAACAGTGTGTGTACAGTACTTTGGAAACCCTAAAGTATTGCCAATGTTAATGACACTCTTATACTCAAAACCATATAGCAAATTCTGGAATCTATCACATGATTTGGGGGCACTCTTCGTTACAGATTATTCTTCTGGAAAAATGATAAGGAATTTTTTTGCTTTTAAAAACAAATATCTAAGATATAACTTTGGAAGCCAGTGAATGTAAACTATGTGTTTATTCCCTGCAGGGAAACGGGATTAGGGCTGAGGTGGCAGTGATGGTGAAAGGTTCTAATATGGAGAAGGAATGGTGATGACGTCTCTTTTTTCTTTTGTCTTATGTCCAACCAAACAAGGAATGATCAAAGTAGCATAAAGAATGCAAAAGACAAATCAGTCCATAAATGGAAAAGATTAACCGCAGTCCTTCCTACATTTCGTTATCAGCTTCTGACAATGACAGGCTTTCTTAGAGAAATACCCAATGCTGTGCCACTTGCGGGTTTCAAAGACAATGAAGTCTATCTAATTTAGATACAGCTGGTCTTTATGCTAAAAATTTAAGAAAGTGGCAACAAAGAGTTGCGATCTAAAATGATTAGAGGGAAAAACGATGGGATAAAGAGAAGAACATTGTTAGGAGAGTGCGATTTCTTATAATTCTATTTAATATCAACAAAGCAGAGAGTGAATACAAAGTTGAGTATTTTAAATTAATACTTAATTTGATTTCAAAAGGAAAACTATACTAATTCAATCCAAAGATGTACTAACACATTGCTATTATTTAACATTGCTTATTATCAAAACTATCCTATGGTGAAAATCTAGCAATCATTTGGAAAGAATAAGAAAAATCAAGAATTTTCTTTTTTTTCCTTAATACCTTCATAGTCATCCTCCAGTCCTATCTCAAAAAAATAGACAAGAAAAAATACTAAGAATATTCTAAGTCATGTAAAATCATTTCTAGTCTTGACATTTTAATTGAAATTCACATTGAAATTAGGCGCTCTGCTCATAGGTGCATAGCTGGTAAGTCTCTGAGACAGGACAGGAACCCAGGTTTACCTAACTCCAAATCCAATAACGTATCCACTAGGTCAATCTGCCTGCCTCTCTAAGTGAACGAACTGGAAGAGAAGCTATCCCTATTCTAGAGAGACCTGAATGGCTGAGCCTAGACAGAGGGAAAGAGAACTCTGAAAAGGGGGAAAAAACAATCTGACAATCAAAGCTTCTAACTGTGAGAGGAAAGTGACATCTCTTTGTAGAGAGACATCACAGTAGTACTGGATAGAATAAGGAAGATATGGGTTCAAATTCTACCTTAGATGCTTCCTAACTCTATAACCCTGGCAAGCCACTTAACCGTTACATGCCTCAGTTAGCTTGTTCATAAAATGAAGCCTTGTTAGGTTCTAAGGCCCCTCCTAGCTCTACATTGCTGATCCTATGAAACCCTAAGAACATGCTACTCTCTGGAGACATCTTTTCCCTTCTCACCTGGGCTAAATGAACTATGTGAATCCAGTAGCTTCCATCACAACACATAGGAAGCAAAGATGCCTCTGGAGAACTAGACTTTGGGGGACACTGAGAAGTGGCTCTTTTCTTCCTAAATATGGCAGACTATGTGGGTCCAGTCCTGGACACTAAGAAACTACTAGCAGCTGGGCCAGTTTCTAAGACACTGTTACCACATCCTGGACCTCAACAAAGAGATAGTGCTATTTCTTCTCAAGTCTTATAAGGAGAATGGCCAGTAATGAATGTTCAGATAGCTAGCGTCCCCCAATAGAATGAAAGTTTCTTGAGGGCAAGGACTATTTCATTTTTGTCTCTGTAACCCCAGCACCTAGCACCTAACACAGTACTTGGCACAGTGTGCCTGCTTAATGAATGCTTGTTGATTACTGACTGATTAATATATTAATATAGCCTAAGCTTCTACCTTCTCCTTTGATTCCATCCCTCCTTCCTCACCATACCAGTCATTATCTCTGCCTCTGTATCTACTATCTCTCATCAATGGCCTTTTCTCAGTCTTCATCCTCCTGTACCTTTACAGAAGCTTCTGACATTGTTGAACGCCCATCCTTAATGAGTGTTACTGCTCCTGCCTCCCTTAACTTCCAATGACACTGTTTCTCCTGGTTCTCCTCCTGCCTTACTGCTTGGTCTCGGTCTCCTTTACAGGATCTTTATCCATCTTGTTTCTTCTCTCTCTACACACTCTCATTCTCATGTGTTCAATTATCATCTCTAAACTAACGACTGCCCCAAATATAGACATATATCAAGTTTGAATCTCTACCTTGATGTCTACTTCCACATTACAATTTCCTGTTGACCATCTGTACCTAAATGTCCGCTAAGTACCTCAAATTCAACATATATCCAAAATAGAAATCTTCATTTTCCACACCCACCTCAACATGACCTTGCTCTCAGTCCCCTGGGTTCACAGCCTTGGAGTCATTCCTTGAGTACCTCTTCACTGTTCACATCCAATCAAATGCCTAGTCCTGCTGATTTCACCTCCACATCTTTTGCATCCATCTCTTTTCCTCCCCACTCACAGAGCCACCACCCCAGATCAGGCCCTCACCATCTCTTGCCCAGTCTACCATACATAAGTAAGTACTGACTTACTTATGTGTGTGATGTATCCATAATCTTTAAAAAAGAGAAAAAGGGCTTCCTTTGACTCTTCTACCCCACTGAGGTACCAGTCTACCTCTTTCCCCTCTTCATTGCAAAACTTTATGGAAAAATTTCCACATAATGCCTCATCATACTCTCTCAACTTCCCCTTGCAGTCTGGCTTCTGACCACCACTCTACTAAAGTGGTCTCTCGAGGGTCACCAGTGAAGTACTAATCATCTTTTCAATGACCTTTTCACCTAATTCTCATCTTCCTTGATCTTATTTAACACTACTGGTCACCCCCTCCTTTTAGACATCTCCCCTTCAATGACTTCAGAGACATTTAGTTCTCTGCCTCACTCAAGGCCTTCTCTATACCCTCGCAATCCATCCCCAAGGCTCTGTCTTTGGTTTTCTTTTCTCTCTACACCACCTGCTTTAGCAATTTCATCATTCTTGTACCTCCATTGTCTCTATTAATTATAAAGACTCCCAAATAACACAAGGCCTAACTTCTCTTTCTACCACCAGAACTCTATCTCCATCTGTCTACAGATATCTCCTCAAAATAAACATCCAAGCTGAGTTTACTGTCTACCTCCCAAATCTGATCCTCCCTCTGCCTTACTTAAATACTTCTGCCAATAGCACCATCTCTCTCAGAAATTAGAGAAATTTTGGTTTTGTCTTTGACTCAGGTCAGCTGAATTCCATACTTGCTCCAACCGTCTGAATGACTCCCCTTTCGACTTCCTTAATAATTTCTAGATAATTCTTGAGGTCTGGCCAAATTTCCTCAGCCTATCTGAACATGCTCCTTACATAACATTACTTCAATTTTTTTTTTGCTTTTTGGTTTGGTTTTTTTTTTTTTGCTTTTTGGAGGGCAATTGGGGTTAAGTGACTTGCCCAAAGTCACACGGCTAGTTTGTGTGTGTTTGTGTGTGTGTGTGTGTGTGTGTGTGTGTGTCAAGTGTCTGAGGCTGGATTTGAACTCACATCCTCCTGACTCCAGGGTCGCTGCTCTATTCACTGCGCCACCTAGCCGCCCCACATTACTTCATTTTGAAGGACTTTTTGCATTTAGTCTCTGGCCTTTGACTGACAGGGAAATTCTCACCTAATTAAGATGGCAAAACTGAAGTGAGGTAGGGTAGTTTCGACCCCACTCTTACAAGGGCAACATTTGCTTTTCAACAATCTTGCAGCACCTCTCTCCAATCACATTTTTGAGCTCTTTCAGTCTCTGAAGGTGTGGTTCAGGGGTGGGGAACCTGACACCTCAAGTGCAGCCCTTTGACTGAACTGAAACTTCATGGAACGAATCTCCTAAATCAAATAATTTGTTCTGTAAAACTTGGACTCAGTCAAAAGGCTGCACCCAAGGACCTAGAGGGCCACACATTCCCCACCCCTGGTGTAGCTCATCTGGGCCAGGCGACTTGAACTCAACAAGGGCAGCTGGCTGTTCTCTTACTATCTCCTTACTTATCTTGGGAACTGATTCCCTTGTAGTCATTTTTGTTCTAGCATTTCTAATACCCAGGTCATATTCCTTAGCAGAGGAAACAGAAGCAAAATAGGAATGAATGAGTCCTGCCTTCTCTCTGTCATCAGTTAACATCACTTTACACCAATTATTGATCCTCCTCATTTTCCCAATATGGCTTGGGGGGTGTTAATCCCTTTTTTATTGAATTTAGCTTCTCTTGATGGTTTCAGCTCACTCTGAACTTCAGCATTTCTGACAGCTATTATAAGACCATACCATGCTCTTACATTCATATGGTTACCTGTCTTGGCTTCCATTTTCTGCATATACCTTTTAAAAATTTAAGATGGATAATAAGTTCCCTATATATCCACACTGATCCCTTTAGACAATTCCCATTTTTCCTCCTGATCAGAATTGTTCATCTTTGTGTCTTCAGAATTGCATCTCTACTGGGTTAGTGTAATCCGTGTCTTTCCTTCCCCTTATTTCTACTTTTTATTTTAGGAGAGGAGATTTCAGAGGGTTTAGAAGATGAATCCTGAATCATTTTTTCTCTCCTATGTCCCTTGTGTTCAATGGGTCACACTAAAGAAAACAAAGTCTATGTCTCTGTGGTTTTCTGGCCCAAGACTCCTTCATCTTTGGCATTTGGGCCAACAAGGGTTGTCCAGTGCTCTATCCACACTGCCGCCATAGTAAGCCAGGCCACAAAGTCCAAGTAGAAAATAAGAGAGAGATCAAGAGGAAAGGAGCAAAGAATTGAGAGAAAGACAGAAAGAGCCACTGAGAGAAAACAATTCCTAAGAGAATAAAATATTGAGCTCTCGAAATAAATGGTATGGGATACACAAAGCCTGAAACTAAATGGTAAATAACTTTGAACGCCTCTTAGAGAAGAGTTGGAAGCACTAACTAAACTCATGTTTCACAGAAGAGATTCTCCTATGTGACTTGAAAAGACTTGTCAGTGTAGAACATGGTAATAAAGAAGCCTCAGAGCTGAAGGAGGTCTAAGAGGAAGGAAGAACAGCCCCAGCCCACAGCAAGTGAGCTAGGGTGAGATATCCTGAAAAATGTCCAAACTGAATGACAAAATGTCAGAAAGTATTGTCTAGGATCTAGATGTCTACAACCCCAATTGAAGACTCAGTAATAGTAACCTGGAAGCAAAATCTAGAATTATGTTTACACAATTTGATGCACTCAAATATCTGAGTGAATTTGGATACATTTAAGCCCAGATGTGTGGGTTCTGCCTCACTCAGCAGCCATATCTCACCATGTACTTCCAGATAAGCAGCAACTATGGATGGCTTCTACTGCAGCTGTAGAAACATGGGACTGGACTACCAGAGAAAAAGATGCACGGGAAAGAAAAAATCCCATGATCTTTAACACTCTTTCCCCCATCTCCACTCCAGGATCCTTGATACTCTGCATAATGGAGGAGGAAGCATGAACTTCCCATTCCCCAGGTTCAGGCTTCTTGGAACCACAAAGGGCAGCAGACGTCCAAAACATAATCCTTACCCTTGACTTTACAATATAGTTGGGATGATAAGATGCATATACACTGACATCTCACAATTTCTACAAACAGAAAGATCCCCGATCTCCTAGCTCCCAAATCATCTATCTCCCCAAAAGTATCCTGGTCTAGAATAACCTATACTACAACTTTTTCCTATGGTTTATACCTTTAGTGCAGCAGTGTGGGAAAAGTCAAGGTAGTACAATAATGGAAGAATGATTAAATAAATTGTGGTATACATTAATATAATGGAATACTTTACTCAATGAAGACTAACAATTAGGAAGCATATAAAGAAATTTGGAAAGATCTTTGCTAAATAATGCAAAACAAAAAGGCATAACCAAAGAATAAAGTACACGCTCTATGACCATTTAAGATAAAATGCGGAGAAATGCACAAAGAATTTTGATGAGGGTAGTGACTGAAAAACTGTATTTTATGTTAAAATTCATTAATTTTAAAAATAATTTATTTAAATGTAACTCATTAGCAAGTAAGTATATTTGGTTCTATGGATGTTCAACGTTAATGTTTTTTTAAACAAAATTTAATTTTCACAAAAAACCCATACCTTCAAAAAAGAAGCTGAGGCAGAAAGAGCTGTAATTGCAATTCAGGCACTCGTGCTTTGCCTTCCACTACCAAAGAAGGTTCCAGTAAACAGCATATTCTCTCGTACTTTTCCCTTTCCTAAATCAACCCCACTGACCAACTTCCCTAAATTAACTCACAATAATGGGACGATAGACCGCGTAGTTCCAGGACCCCATAGTGAGGAGAGAAGGCAAGACTGTCAGGAGGAATATGTGAAGCAGCAGGATGGGAAGAATGAGGTAGGCAGGTAAGGAACAGTGAAATTCTTAAGAGCAAAAAAAAAAAGATCTGGACTCCCTGGACAAAAGAGGACGCACAAATTCTCCTGGTGCCAGGGCACTATGCAGAGTTTCCAGAGACAAAAGGTATTTTGACTCTATGTTATGTGTGTTATGACTGGATTGACCTTGCCTTCATATCCATTACTTTAAAAAAAAAAGACTCATGAAGCTGGAAGTAATTTTTAAAATGATCTGGCCCAAGTCCCTCATTTTATAGGTGAGAAAACAGGTCCAGAAAGGAGTGATTTCCCCAAAGGTAAGGGCAGTTAGCATCGGAGGTGAGATTAGAACCTGCTCTCCCAACTCCCAACCTCCTATGCTTTCTATCACCCCATCCTCCAGGACTGTCACCCCCAAAACTCTTTGTCTGATCATGACTTGACAGAAGCTGCTACCACAGCTCTTTAGTCTGAGAGCAAAGGACTCATTTCAATTACTATAACCTCGACTGGAAGCACCAAACTCATGTTTCACAGAGGGGATTTTTCTGTGTGACTTGAAAAGACTTGTCAGTGCGGAACATGGTAACAATCAGGCATCAGTCAACAGTCGAAAGGTTTAGTAGTGGGGAATATTCATCTCTGAAGTGGTCCACTACGATATTTCTGGCATTCCAAGTATGAGCCCTGAGAAAGAGCCTGGCATGGCATTTTCCATCTAACAGCAATTAAAGACAGCTAATGTGGTCCCAAGTACCACAGGATATTATTGTTGACTTAGGGCCTTTATCTTTGACTGAAGCGTACTCTGCCAAGATCTACAGGCTATTTCCTTATAAGAAGCTCTTCCCCCAAATAAAGAAACCCAACACTGTTGTTCTATCTTTTTTTCCTTTTGAAGACCTTTCATTCGTAAATTTAAAATGCAGTCCTTGAAATACAAGGCCCAACAGTGGGGAGATCAACTAGCTCTTTGCATTGATGTTAATCTGATGACACATTTATGGAACAATGTGTTATCCTCAGATGAAGAATCTGGAGGTGGGTGAAGAGGAATATCAGAATTGACTTGTTTTTCACCATAAAATGTCAGGGCTTAGAAGAGAAAGCTTAGAGATCATCTAATTCAACCCCCTCAACTTACAAATGAGGAAACTCTGGGCCAAGAAGGAAATAGATTTACTCAAGGTCATCCAGGTAGTAAGCCACAAAATCAAGACTCTAACCTCCAATTCTAAATTGAGTATTTTACTCCCCCTTTTTTTGCTCCTTGTCCCCTCCTTAACCCCCCCCCAAACCCTCCAATCAAAACCCATTCATGCATCTCAATGCTGGGAGTGATGCGTACCATACTACAGTACCTGATTGGGGGAGATCTCGCATGGTACCCATGGCAGGGCACACAAATCAGAAGCATCTTTGCAGAATTCCAAAGGCAAAGTCAAGCTCATTACATCTTAAACATTTTCAACAAATGTTACATTTGTTTTTGCTTCTCTATCAGTCAAATAGTTGTCGTGGCTCTATGACAGGCAGTACATCTCACTGTGTTAGCCTGGATCTACTCGGCCTAGGTGAAAGAAAAGGGTTGTTGGCTGGGGTCTGGGATGATGACATTCTAAAGTTTGTTCTAATTTTAGTACTTATGAGACAGGAAACCCACTAAGGAAAATGGGCTCTTCTAAAGGAGATTGGCGAACGGCTTAAACACTCATTTGTTTAAACAGTTGGAATCGTTCAATTGTAAATGACTAGGTTTTTTTTTTCCATGGGAAACATGCTGGCTATTAAAATGATACAATACCACTCTGCTGTAGAGTGCATGGACTGAAAAGCATTAGACCCCCATAACTATATTAGCAGTCATTTAGAAGACTTTGAAAGCATCTAATGAACAGGAATTTGGTCTGTGTCTAATAGGGATTTAATAGCTTGGAAAAAATTGAGTACTTGAATAATTTGACATGGCTTATTTTTTCATTCAAACTTCCCAAATGCCTAATCTCATTAGAGGCTATAAATTATAACTTACACTTACAAGGCCCATAAGTAGAAATTAATTATTTAGATATTGTTGGTTTTATTAAATATTAAATATTATAATTGAACATATATGCTCAGTCCTATATGCAGCTAGGTGATGTAGTTAATAAGATGTTGAACTTGGAGACAGGAAGAACTGAGTTCCAATCCTGTCTTGAGCACTTACTAGCTGTGTGACCCTGGGTAAGTCATTTGATCTTAGCCTCAGTTTCCTCATCTGTAAAAATGGGGATAATACAGCACCCACTTCCCAGGGTTGTTGTGAGGATGAGATAACATATAGAAAGCACTCTGCAAATTTTAAAGTATTATATACTTTAGCTATTCTCATGCCAATAGCTATACTTATTCAAATGACATAATATCTGTAAAGTGCTTAGCTCTATGCATCTGGCACATCATATGAGCTTAATAAATGCTTGTTCCTTCTCTATTCCCTTCCCCCCCCATTCATTCTTTTTTTTAATTTTTAATTTTTTGCTTTTTTTTCGGAGGAGCAAAGGCAGGGCAATTGGGGTTAAGTGACTTGCCCAAGGTCACATGGCTAGTCAGCGTTAAGTGTCTGGGGCTGGATTTGAACTCAGGTCCTCCTAACTCCAGGGCCGGTGCTCTATTCACTGCACCACCTAGTCGCCCCCCCCATTCATTCTTTCTATACCAAATCTATAGATCTGGCTCTACTCTCTCCCCTGAGTGTTGGTCCTACATTACCAGCTACCCAATGTTCATCTCAGACTCAGTATGTCTCAAACATGGTCCATTATCTTTTCCCCCAAAGCCACCTCTCTTCCAAGCTATCCCATTTCTGTGGAGGACACTGCTATCATCATCACAGTCACTAGGGAGTGTAAAGCCAATCAGCCGTAGATTCCTGAGAGAATGCTACTGTGAACAGCTTTTAAGATTCGGATTACACAGTATTAGTGAACACTCTGTTTATTCCATTACAAAATCAGATTCAGTACAATGTTCATAGTATCAACAATTCACAATACTATATACAATCTTCAGAACAAGGAGAGTCTCAATATTATATCTTATTACAGAAAGGAACAAGGAACAAGAGAAGAATCAGCTGATTTCCCTAAGGGAGGAACCAGCTTCACATTTTAAAGATTCAATCAATCCAGCTAAGGATTCAATCAATTAACAAAAGGAATGACCTAGTTTCCCTAAGAGGAATTCAATCAATTAATTAACAAAAGGAATAACCTAGTTTCCCTACGAGGGAGTTGATTCAATCAACAATTCACAATATACTGATCTTCCACTCATGGGGCAACCATTAACTTTAGTTTCCAAATAAAGTACTTAGAAAACCACACAATCCTTCCACCCCTTGATTTCCAACAAACCTCAGTTTAGTCCAAGGGGAGACCTTTTCTTCATTTTGA
>JAQQSW010018557.1:0-11218 GCA_028646575.1 Pseudocheirus occidentalis | reverse complement strand
CCTGCAATGTGCAGGCCAGGAGCTCTGAAGTAGCCCAGTGGAGGCAGTTGCCGCTTGCAGCTGTGCCTCCCACTGTTGCCACTTCCTGCTGCTTCCTTGCCCTGGGGGCAGTTTGGCCAGACTGCTTTTCTCCCCCAAATTTAGCTAAATTCCACTGACCTTTCTCTTACCTTTATTTCTCCTGGATTGATAAATGTGGAAACTGCCACATGTGCCACACATCCACTCTCCTGGACACTCCAGCTGTGGCTCCTCCCTACCACTCTGGGGTCAGGCTGCAGTTTCAAGGTGGGCTACTTTCAGCTCCCAGCCTGCGGTGATGAGCCTCACCTGCCAAGCTGCCTTAAGCAAGAGATGTGTTTTCTATATTTTAGTGAGTTTGTGAGCTCTAAAATTTGTTTGGAGTCATATTTTATGGGTAGTTAAGGTGGCTTTGTGGGAGGTGTGAAACTTTGCTGCTTCTATGCTCATATCTTGGCTCCACCCCCTGATAACTGTGTTTTAAAAATTCTTATTTAATATTGAATTTTCCCAATTACATGTAAAAATTTTAACATATTTTATTTCAGATTTTGAGCTCTAAATTCTCTCCCTCATTCCCCTTCCCCCCATTGAGAATGCAAGCATTTTGACATATCTTATACATTAATGGTGATGCAAAACCACATTTTGATGTAAGTCATTCTGTAAAAGAAAACAGACAAAAACAAATCCAAAAAAATTAAGCAAAGAAAAAGTATCTTCAACCTGCATTCAGGGTCTAACCAGTTTTTCTTTGGAGATGGATATAACCTTTCATCATAAAGGATCTTCCCAGAATTCTCTCAGTAGATTCTTTAAAGAAACAGAAAAAGTAGGCTATTTATTTTATGAAACTAGCACTTTATAATTGGAAGGGAATGCACAGACCTACTTAGTTTTTCTTATACAACATTGATTCAATCTCCCATCTCTATGCCTTTGTATGGACTGCCTCCCCCTCCCCACCATATCTGTAATGTAAGCCCACTTTCCCATCACCTCTTAGAATTCCTATATACCTTCAAAAAAAGGTTGTGTAGCTGGGGAGGAAAAGCACCACAAGATAGCACTGAGAACAAAATGGGAGTCAGCAAAAAGATGGTAAAGGAGATCATCTTCATTGAGGGGAGATATAATATAATATGCAAGGCAGTGCGCAGGTGTGGAAATACTTTGGGTCTGTTTGGGCATGTAGTTGAGAAAATGGAATAAAGCCTGGTAAACTAAATTTCTATAGAATTCTTATTTGAGCCATGCAGGTCTAGATAATGTGGCCAGAGAACAGGAATCCTGGGCCATTCAGTTCACGGTTTGAGGACTGATGATTACCTATTTTAATTAGATTCCCTGATAAAGCAGCAATCTGGTTTGTTTTTTTTGATTGAGAAATGGGCTTCCTCAAGGAATATTTTACCCATTAGATTTATGGAGTAGGGATGACTTTATGACCAAAGAAGTGTTTGAGACATTATAAAATGCAAAATGGATAATCTTGATTACATTAAATTGAAGTTTCTGTACAAACACAGCCAATGTAACTAAGATTAAGAGGGAAGTGGGAAACTGGGAAAGAATATTTATAACCAGTGTCTCTAATAAAGGACTCATATCTAAAATATACAGGGAATTAAGTAAAATTTATAAGAATACAAATCACTCTTGTATTGATAAAAGATCAAAGGACATGGACAGGCAATTTTCAGAAGCAGCAATTAAAGATGTCTTTAAACATATGTAAAAATGCTCTAAATCACTATAGATTTGAGAAATGCAAATCAAAACAACTTTGAGGTACCACATCTCACCAGTCAGGTTAGATAAGAAGACAAAACAGGATAATGACAAGTGGTGGAGAGGATGTGGAAAAATTGGAACTCTAATGCATTGTTGGTGGAGCTGTGAACTGATACAACCATTCTGGAGGGCAATCTGGAACTATGCCCAAAGGCTATAAATAATTGCATGCCCTTTGACTTAGTAATACCACTTTTGGGGTTGTATCCCAAAGAGATCATAGAAATGGGAAAAGGCCCCATATAAACAAAAATATTTATTGCATCTCTCTTTGTGGTCTCAAAAAACTGGAAATTTAGGGGATGCCCATCAATTGAGGAATGGCTGAACAAGTTATGGTATATGAATACAATAGAATGCTATTGTGCTATAAGAAATGGGAAGGAGATGGACTTCATATTTACCTGGAGAGGCTTATACAAATTGATGCTAAGTGAGAAGAGCAGAACCAGGAAAAATTTGTACACAGTCACAGATACATCATATGTGTGACGACCAGCCTTGATAAACTGGACCCTTCTCAGCAACACACAGTTAAAAGTCAACTCTACAAGTCTCAGAGTAGAAGGAGATATCTACATTCAGAGAAACATCCAGAGTTTAAATGGAGACTGAAGCAATGTATGCTATCATTCTTTTCTATGTTTGTTTTTATTTCACTCCATTGGTAACAGCACTTCTGTACAACCAGACTACTATACAATGTGAAAGAGTTTGCATATCCTATACATGATTGTATGCCACCATGGAGTGGGGGAGGAAGGAGAGAAAATCTGAAACTCAAGTGATTCTGGAACTGAATCTTATAAACTAAAAGTAAACAAACAAGTCAATTAAAAAAATTTTTTTTAAAAAGAGTCTACCCCATATGGTAAACTTGAAATTTCAATAAACTTTGTTTTTCTTTGTCTGAGAAAAAAAGAAATGAGCTTCCTAATTGTTTCTATACTAATGTATTCAGAGTCAAGAGATTTCCCCTATTTCATTGTTGAGGTTTCCAGGGCTTCAAGTTTTCTCCTGTGTTCAAACATTACAATTATCATGTTTTGTGGTCCTGGGGCTGGAATACAGGTCACCTGAGCTGAGATAACTTAAAAAGATATATGACAGTTGTCTTGAAGTATGTGCAGTGCTGTCATAGGTATGGGATTTGAGACTCAGTCCACTTGGCCCGAGCCCAGAACAAGGAGCCATAAGTGGAAGTTGTCTTAGAGTTGCTTAAAGTTGTTTTGGTCTTATAAAGAGAAGAACTTGCTACCTCTCCCAAAGTGGAATGGACTGTTGATATGAGGCAGTGAGTTAGTTGTTTATTACTGTATGTCCGTAAGCCAAGGCTGAATGACTACTGCCTGATGATATTTTAGGGATGATGGCTGTCCCTTTAGCAACACTGGAATTGCATCACTCCAGGTCAGATTTTCTTTCTAGTAGAATATAAGGTTTTAGAGAGAAAGCTGTGCTTTTTCATTTTGTTTTTAAATTCTCAGAGTCTACCTAGCACAGAGTTTTGCAGTTGGTGCTTAATAAATGTATACTGGAGTAGATTAGATATCTACTGGACCTAACGGTTATCTTTTGCTTATGTGACATAGGTATGCCAATACCCATGAATAAGCATTCTTGTTCAATTGGCCCAGTAAAGAACTAGGTCTGTACTTCTATAACAGTATGATACATCCCCGGGAGCATGTAATTAGATTCTTATAATCTGTATAAATAAGTATGAGAGCGTGATAAATATCACACACAAATCCTTAAATAATACATTAGACTTAATTGAATAAATGCATATATTACAGCCTTATAATGCATATTTGCCATAATGAGTTACCTTCTATGCACAAACAAACAGCAATTCTGATTAATCAGTTGGGGTAATTGTGCTATTAAAAATCCCAGCTCAGTGAGAGAATTTCTTGTTGTCCAGGTGGGGTGAGGGAGGAGAGGAACTGTTCTCTTTCTTAGAGTATTTAATGATTTCTGCCTTCCTCAGGAAAACTACATTTCTTCTCACTCATTTAGCAGACATCTATGTAGCACCTATTATGGATAGGATTTTGATCTTGGTTTTGAGGACTGAAGATAGAAAAAAATAGACTATGTCCTCAAGAAGCACACATAGTAATAAGGGGAAAAGACATGTACTCAAAGAACTATGACAGGAAGCACTAGGAGAAGGTCCAGGAAAGGTGCTATGAAAAATTTAAGAAGAAATCACATTGAATTCCAATCCAAAAGATGACAGAAGAAAGAAACAAGCACCTACTATGTGTCTGGAACTGTGCTAAACATCCAATTTAATCCTCACAACAATTATATAGAAAAAAGTGAGATAATCTTTGCTCTCAAGAAGTTCATGTTCTAATAAGGGATGACAACACGTATGAAATGTTTTGGCTGTAAGTCAATTTAAAAAGTCCCTTGCTCCTCAGGATGCAGCAGAAATGCAAATATTAATTCCTCTTCTTTAATATCATTTCCACTGATAAAATCATATCAGTTTATAATGTAGAATCATATGACAGTGCATGGACTTTGGTGGCAAGAATATACTTCTACTCCCAATGGGTGTAGCAGTTTAAGGAGCAATGAACAGGCTGCATCTCCATAGGGATTGCTTTTTCAGGACAATGTTTGAAGGTGGTGGAATGGAGGCTCTGCTATTCCCAAAGGCTAATTGATTCAGGGTCTTTGGCAGATTCAATCCGGGCCTGAGATATTCAGGGTGGTGGTAATGGTTTGACTTGCCTAGCACATACTGCCTTTTGTCTATAATATAAAGGAAAGAAAAGAAAAAAGATATAATAAAAGACTACTTGGCACCTGCTAGAAACTAGAAAAGGAAATGGAATAAGTGAAGAACAAAAGAACCGGAAAATGTTAAAAGTCCTTGAAAATCCAGATCCATGGGCTAACACCTTTACAGAAAAAGTGTTAGAGGACTTGGAAAAGAATTTTCATGGAATTAGAAGGTATGGACAGGTTCAAAATCTGTATAATATGTATCAGTAATGTCACAGACACATTGAATCTTGAAAATAGAAGTATATCATAAGCACATAAGAGAAGTATAAAGTGTTATAATGTCAGAGGAGGGAAAGTTGCTTCTGAATGAGCTGTCGCTATCATTTCTTACAACTGTTATTTGTTCCTTGTATTTTTTGCAATTGGCTTGCAACTATGTTTCCTCTCAGTTTCATCATTTTCTTTTCTCTCAGATCAACTTGACCTTAAATTCCGTTCCTCTTAACTCCTTTCCTTCCCAGGCCTTAGTGGGTGAACACCCGTGGGAAATGTGTGATGAAATGAAATCTGTTTGGAAAGATAAGTCCAGAGAGTGTCAATGTTTCTGTCTGGACCTTTTGTTGATTGAGCTGTAGATTGTTCAGCAGTTCTGAGGGCCACTCATGTGGACTACATGTGGGAAAATCAGGGAGTATATGTGGCAGAGTCACCAACAGATAAACCGCACTCTCCCAATAGCAAGGCAACAACATAATTAATTAATAATAATAACAAATCACAAAGGTCAGGTATAGGGGCTTTGTCTTAACAGATTTGGTGAGTGAGTAGAGATTATGGTTTGAAAACTAAAAACATACATAGAATAATAGAATACTGTAAAATAACTTAGTAATCATCCCCTCATTTTCCCCATGAGAGGCATTATAGTAAGGTGGAAGAAAGAGAGGATCAGAATTTTTGCTCTGCCTCTAACTGGCTGAGTTAGAACAAGTCACTTGACTTCTCTGAATTAGTCTCTTAATCTTTAAAGTGGGAAGGAAACACATATGTATGTGTATGTCAATACATATATATAAATGTGTGTGTGTAAGGATATATTATACACACATACATACATACATTTATACATATACATACACGGATAGGACAGACACACAGATGCATCAACCTATTATTTTGTTATCATAGGGAACTCGCAGTGAGGAAATAGTTTTTGCCATAAAAAATTAGTATTTCTTTTGAAATTTAAAAAATAGAACATTGCCCTGGGCACTGAAAGGTTAAATAGTTTGCCCAGGGTCATAGAGTCAATATATGTCATAGGGAAATGACTTGAAAGTGAGTTATACTGATTAAATTTAAGTCAACAAGTCTACAAGAATTTGTTAAGTCTAACTTTGAGGTACTAGGATGTAACAGAGGTACAAAAAAGGCAATCCCCCACAAAAGCCCAAAATAAACCTATCCTTAAGGCACTTACTATCAAATGGGGGGGGGAATAATGCATAAAAAACTGTTTAAAACAAGATATATGCAAGATCAATTGGAGATAATCACAGAATTAACAAGCATTAAAACGTAGCAGGAAAGGTTTCTTGTGGAATTTATTTAAAATTTGACAGAAGCCGAGAGGGAGATAATTCCAGACATGGGGGACAGACAGTGATTCTGAGGCTGGTTCTCTATCCATTATGCTACATATGGAGAAAAATAAAATATCAATAAACTCACAGGTCTAGACCACCCCTCCCCCCAAAATAATTGCACTACCTTCCTCAAATGGTTGTAAAACCTTAAGTTGTAATATAAATGTGTTATTACTAAGAGGAAGTTGGGGTCCAGAGAGAGAAGGTTAGAGGGTTTAGAAAAGATGAGGACCTTAGAGAACACATAGCCCAGTCCCCTTATTTTTTACATAAAGAGAAAGGAAGTGGCATGCCCAAGGGGAAGAGAAAGGCGATGATAAGAGTAAAGCAGAAATGTATATGTATGTATATGCATGTATATATTTCTATATACACACATCTGGATATATACATATGCATATGTACAGGTATATGCATACTATATATATGTATATGTATATATATATATAAACAAATACTTGTAGTAACAGTGATGTATGTGTATGTTTGTGCATGTGCATGTGTATCAGTAGTACATCTGTGCATGTGTGATTATATAGACACGCATCTTAATTTATTCAATGACAGTTCCCACAGCAACAATTTCTCATTTACTATGTATATGCAATCTTAATATACTGGTAGTGTAGGCAACCCTACATAGCTCACGTTACAGATGCTATAAGAACCAAAGTTAAGAATTTTTTGATATTTGCATCTTGTCAAAGCTTTGCATAGTTGAACAAGCTCTGGGTCTGGAATCAGAAAATCTAGATTCAGTTTTAGGCTCTGACACTTCCTAGCTGCACCACGATGGGCACATCACATCTGAATCTCAATGTCCTTATCTGCAAATGGGGAAAATAATCCTTGTCATACCCATCTCATAAATCCAGAACTAATAATTGTGCGACCTTAGGGAAATCAAAGAATTATAGACCTTTAATGTTGGAAGTAATCTTTGAAGTCATCTAGTCAAGGGCTTCTCAAACATTTTCCAGTCACCACTCCCCCTGCCCCCTTCAGCACTTGTTAAACTGTGGGAAACTATTCCCTCTTATTTTGTAGGTGAAGATAATGGGCGTCCTGAGAGATCATGCTACTTTTCCAAGGTCACATAGCTATAAAGTGGTAAAACAGAATTGGAATCCAGGAATTTTGACTCCAAATCCAGTTCTCTTTCCATTCATTTCATGCTGAGCCACTTCTCTCTGGGCTTCAGTTTTCATGTCTGTAAAATGGTACTGGCTAGGTGTCTCAGTGGATAGAGTAGAATACTGGAGTGAGAGAGACCTGAGTTCAAATAGGGTCTCAGACACTAACAGTGTGACCCTGGGCAAATCACTTGAACTGTTTGTTTCAGTTTTCTTAAACTAGAAAGCAGATAATAATAGTAACCACTACTTCCCAGAGTTGTAGTAAGCACCAAATAAGATAATATTTATAAAGTACTTAGCACAGCTCCCAATGCATAGTAGGAACTTAATCAATGCATATTTGTTTGTTTTCCTTTCTTTCCATGCATGACCTATCATGTATAAAATATTTGCAAAGAACTCCATAAATACAGTCCATTGAGCTGAACAGGCATAGTACTTCTAATTCAAGAGACCTAAATTTAATCAAATCCAGGTTCTGGTCTTGGCTCTGACACTTAATAACTATGTGTGACTATCCACAAGTCTCTTAATTTCTCTGAGCATTAATTTTTCCAGCCATGAAATGCTTGCCCTGCTTCTCTGAGTGCCATAGGAGTACAAGCTATTTGTTTTCCTAATCTACACTGACTTTAGGGTGAGGTACTGGAAAGAGCCTACCCCCTTGCCTTTGTATTTATTAGGTCCCAGACACATACATAGTTTCCGTATTCTAATTTCACATCAGCTTTGGGTGATGGCTCTTGGGAAAAGTGTACTGCATCTGGAACAGAAAAGTAATAAACTGTTTCTGCTGATGAAATCTATCTTAATTTGTTGTTCAAAATTTAATCTCTCCATGACTTCTTTTGTATTCAGAAGTTTTGCTGTGTAAATCAAACATGAAATGCTATGATTAGGACATCGACTCTAAGAGAAAACATGTGTCTGAAGGGAATCATGTGTTAGAGAGAGCACCCAATCTGGTGTCAGAGCACCTGGCTTGAGTACTATCTCCTCAGATAATCAGGGATTCTCCAATTTGCAAGGAACCTCTGAAATCTAGTCTGAATAGCCTTAGCCAGAAATAACCTTTCCCATATTTAACTCAATAAGCTTTTTATTAAGTGCCTACTATGTGCAAGACACTCCGTATGGTCTGTGGAAATGAAGACAAAATATAAAAAATTCTTGCCCTCCAGGAGTTTACATTTGATTGGGGAGATATAATATTTGTACAAATAAAATACTTTAAGGGGGAGGATACTATTGCATGGAGGGGAGGGAAGTTTAGGGAAAGTCTCCTTTGCATTCTTTTTTTCTAATTTGATATTTTATTTTTCAAAATTAAATATAAAAACAATTTTAGCATTCTTTTTTTTCAAATTTTGAGTTCCAAATTCTCTCCTCTCCCCTTTTCTTCCCCAGTGAGGCCCACAATTTGACATAGCTTATACATACAAAGTCATACAAAACACACTTGCATGTAAGCTGTTCTATGAAAGGAAACACAGGCAAAGACAAATAAATAAAGAAAGAAAATAAAGTAAAGGTATCTTTGATCTGCATTTAGGCTTTACCAGTTCTTTCTCTGGAAATGAATAGCAACTTTCATCATAAGTCCTACAGACCTGCGTCATTGGATTGCTGAGAATAGCTAAGCTATTCATAGTAGACCATCATACAATATTGCCATTACTGTGTACAATGTTCTCCTGGTTCTGTTCATTTCACATTGCATCAGTTCATCTAAACCTTTCCACGATTTTTGGAAAGCATCCTGCTCATCAGTTCTTAAAGCACAATAGTATTCCATCAGAATCATATACAATGACTTGTTCAATCACTCCCCAATTGATGGACTCCCCCTCAATTTCTTGAATATTTTTGTACACCTATTCCCTTTTCCTTTTTTTTAACTCTTTGGGATACAGACCTCGTAGTACCATTGCTTGGTCAAAAGGTATGCATGATTTTATAGCTCTTTGGGTAGAGCTCCAAATTACTCTCCAGAATGGCTGAATCAGTATACATCTTCACCATACATTAGGGTCTTAATTTTCCCACATTCCCTCCAGCATTTGTCATTTTCCTTTTCTGACATGTTAGCCAATCTGACAAGTATGAAGAAGCAGTTCAGAGTTGTTTTAATTTGCATTTCTCTCATCAATAGTGATTTAGAGCATTTTTACATGATTATAGATAGCTTCAATTACTTAAAAAAAACCTCCCTGTTCATATCCTTTGGCCATTTATCAATTGAGGAATGACTCTTATTTCTGTAAATTTGCCTCACTTTTCTATACATTTGAGAAATGAAGTCTTTATCAGAGAATCTGACTCTAATATTTTCACAGTAATGATTATCAACTATGTATTTTTCTCCATCTTATTTTCTCCTTGTTTATCTTGCCTTCTTTCTTCTTTTACTTTGTTCAGTCTCAGAAATGTTTTGCTTCTCACTTTTACCTCCCCAAACTGCTCTCAGTTCTATCAGCTCCCCCTTCTCTTACTCCCTTCTCTTTCTACTTTCGTGTACCATAAGATAGATTTCTACACCTGTGTATGTATATTATTCTCTCTTTGAGCCAATTTTGATGAGAATGAGGTCCATGTGCTCACTTCCCACTTCCCTCATTTTCCCCTCAACTGTAAAATCTACTTCATGCATTTTTTATGTCAAATAATATATCCCATTCTACTTCTTATTTTCCCCTTTTCCCACTGAATTCTTCTTTAAGATTCCTTAATTCAATGCACTTTTTGATACTCATAGTATCACTTTCACCTCACACCTCTGATTGCTATGTAAAGTGCTTCTAACTGCACGAATAATGAGAAAGTTTTTATGAGTTATAAATATAATTTTTCCCATGTAGGAATACAAACAGTTAACTTTATTGAGTCCCTTATGATTCTTTTTCCAGTTTACCTTTTTATGCTTCTTTTCCATCTCATATTTGATGTCAGATTTTTTTTATTCAGCTCTGGTCTTTTCATCTGGAATACTTGAAAGTCTTTTATTTCCTTGAATATCTATTTTTTCTCCTGAAGGATTATATTCTATTTTGCTGGATATGTGATTCTTGGTTGTAATCCTAGCTCCTTTGCACTCTGGAATATAATATTCTAAGCCCTCTGATCCTTTAATGTGGAAGACACTAAATATTGTGTTATCCTGATGGTAATTCCACAATACTTGAATTGTTTCTTTTTGCCTGCTTGCAGTATTTTCTCCTTGATTTG
Organism: Pseudocheirus occidentalis; assembly: GCA_028646575.1. Taxonomy (NCBI): domain Eukaryota; kingdom Metazoa; phylum Chordata; class Mammalia; order Diprotodontia; family Pseudocheiridae; genus Pseudocheirus; species Pseudocheirus occidentalis. The sequence continues at coordinate 651 of JAQQSW010018557.1, read as the reverse complement.
GGATGTCTGGAATTTGACTATAATATTCCTGGGAGTTTTCATTTTGGAATCTCAGGAAGTGATCAGTGGATTCTTTCCATTTCTATCTTACCCTCTGGTTCTAGAACATTAGGGCAGTTTTCCTTGATAATTTCTTGAAGGAGGATGTCTAGAATCTTTTTTTATCATGAATTTCAGGTATCCCAATAATTCTTAAATTTTCTCTCCTGGATCTATTTTCCAGATCAGTTGTTTTTCCAATGATATTTTTTCACATTTTCTTCTATTTTTTTCATTCTTTTGATTTTGTCTGATCATTTCTCGATGTCTCATAAAGTCATTTGTTTCCACCCAATTCTAACTTTAAAGGTGGCTTAATTATTTCTAACTTTTTAACTTTCATTGAGTTTTTGTACCTCCTTTTCCATTTAGACAATTTTACTTTTTAAGGAGTTCTTCTATTTAGAGAATTTTTGTACACATATTCTCCCCCATTTGACCAATTCTTCTTTTTAAGGTGTTCTTCTCGTCATTGGATTTTGTGTCCCTTTTGCCATTTAACTCAGTCTGTTTTTTAGGGTGTTATTTTCTTCCATATTTTTTGTGCCTCCTTTACCAAGAAGTTGATGATTTTTTTGTTATTTTCTTGCATCACTCTCATTTCTCTTTCCA
>JAQQSW010018556.1:0-11218 GCA_028646575.1 Pseudocheirus occidentalis | reverse complement strand
GGGAAGAAATGGCATAAATTCTAAACTGGGCATCATGCCACACAGGAGAGTAGTGGGCATGGGGATGAGAGGGGGGATGACAGAGGGGAGGGCAGGGTCTGGGGGAGGGATGCTGGAAGCACACACGTCAGTAAAGGGACAGGGACAGGGTAGAGAACAGAACAAGGGGGGGAGGGATAGGAAGGAGGGACATATAATCACTGTCACAGTATGTCCACTCTGAAGATGTCTTGTATAATTACACATACACAGCCTGTATTGAATTGCTTGTCCTTCCAGTAGGGGTGGGTGACAAGGGAGGAACCAAAAGAATCTATTATTTATAGCTCTGCAATATATGCAACTAGGAATTAAGATATACAGGGGTTGGGGTAGGGAGACCCTCCCTGCCCTACCAGAAAGTTAGAGAGCAGATCAGGGGAGGGGTTTTACCATGTATCGCTGTTTTGGGGTTGGGGTAGGGAAATACAGGGAGGAAATTTGCAATTCAAAAATCTCATGAAAATGAATGATGTAAACAAGAGATCAAATTAAAAATTTATTTAGAAAAGAAAAAATGAATTTATATTGAAAGAAAAACCTATAAGTGATAAATATATGAGTGGAATTCCAATTGTATTAAGGCAGCTACATGCCAGATCTGAAGTTAAGAATTTCTGAGATCAAAGTCAACCTGCAACACTAGCTGTAGGACCCTGTGCAAGTGATATGACTTTTTGTCTCAGTTTCCTTCTCTGTAAAATAAGAATAATAATAGCACCTACCTCCAAGGGTTGTTGTGTGGATCAGATGAGACAATATTTGTAAAGTACTTACACAGTGCCTAGCACATATTAAGTGCTTTGTATATATTAACTGTTATTCATTAGGCCATAAGACCTGTCTTACTTTCTTTGCTAAAAAAAAGGAAAGAAAACTCTTATTGTGAATGTTAAGGAAAACAAATTCCCATATAAACCATGACCAGAAATATACATCACCCTGTATTTTAAGTTCATCCCTCTACATCAGGAGGTAAGTATTATGTTATTTCTTCAGTCTTCAAGACTCAGGGTTTATCATTATATTGCTCAAGTCTTTCAAAGTTTTTAATTTGTTTTGTTTCTCAAAAAGTGCTATCTTTATATAAATTGTTCTTCTAATCCACATTTCTATCAGTATCAGTTCATAGCCACCTTGCAAGTTTTCATCTGATACTGTCTATTTCACATTTTCTTGTGGCATAATATTCAATTTCATCTGTAAATTATATTTTGTCAGGTATCCCGTAATAAGACCGCCTATTACTTCCCTAATTTGGGTGCCACAAAAAGCAAGATTTTTTCAGTCATGGCCAAATTTATGTGGCCCCCTTTGGGTTGTTTTTTTGATAAAGGCACTGGAATGGCTTACCATTTCCTTCTCCAGTTTGGTTTACAAATAATTAAACTGAGATATACATCATTAAGTGACTGACCTAGTGTCACAGATTTTGTAAGTATCTTGAGTCAGATTTGAACTCAAGCAGATAAGACTTTCTGACTCCAAGCCAAGTATTCTATCCATTGTGCCACCTAACTGCCTGGGTAGCATATACATGCATGATATACAAATAAATGTAATATAGTTTATGTATATGCATATTTCTGTGTGAATATATACATATATGCATATGTGATTTTATTTCCATTTCTTTGAACTCTTTGGAGTGTAATATAGTCTGAAAAGTGGTACTGGTGAATATCATAGTTGAGAAATTTGGTGACATAGTTCCAGATTTATTTCTAGATGGCTAGGCTAATTCCCAGCTCCACCAAGAGAACAGTAACATCCCTTTTTTTTCCTTTAGTAGCTCCAAAATTTGTCAACCTCCTCCCCTCTTTTTTCAACTTTGACAGTTGGATGGATAAAATCTCAGTTGACTTAAATTACATTTATTTAATTATTATGGATTTTGAGTATTTTTCACATATTTATTCATAGTGCAAATTTTCTTCTTTGAAAATTGTCTAAAGTGACCAAATGGAAAAAGAAAGTCCAAAAGCTCACTGAAGAAAATAATTCCTTTAAAATTAGATTGGAGTAAATGGTAGCAAATGACATTATGAGAAATCAAGGTATTATAAAACATCCAACAGAATGAAACAAAATAGAAGACAATGTAAAATATCACCTTGTAAAAACCACTGACAGTTTTCTGCATCTGGCAGAAGTTGTATTTAGAGAGAAGATTGGGGGAAGAGATCATCAGTGTGCTTGCTATCTTGTGGTGAGCATAAAAGAGAGAAGGGGGAGGAATTTGGTACTCAAAATCTTGTGGAAATGATTGTTGAAAACTAAAATGAATTAATAAAAAATTTCATCTTTTATAACCATCTGTTTCTTTTTAGCAAAGAAACATTCCCCATTTATCTTCTTCAAACATAATTAAACACTCAACTGGGCATCTTATTCTACAGGAAAATAGAAGTGAAGGGTATAAGGGAGGGGGATGATAGAAGGGAGGGCAGATTGGGAGAGGGGGAAGTCAGAAGCAAACACTTTTGAAAAGGACAGGGTCAAAGGAGAAAATAGAATAAATGGGGTGCAGGATAAGATGGAGGGAAATATAGTTAGTCTTTCAAAATATGACTACTATGAAAATATTTTGCATGTCTATACATGTATAACCTATATTGAATCACTAATCTTCTCATTGGGGGGGAAAGGAGAGAATTCAGTACTCAAAGTTTCAAAAACAAATGCTAAAAAATTGTTTCTATATGTAATTAAAATAAAATATACAGACAATGGGGTATAGAAATGTAATAGGCCTTCTTTCCTTTCAGGAAAGTAAGGGGAAACAGGGTAAGGGGAGAATAGGAAGGATAAAAGAGTTTTCTCAGGGGTTTCTTGTTAAAAAGTGAATCATTCCTCCAGCACCTAGTATATTTGGGTTTATCAAACATTGCTTTGCTGTGTTTGTTTTTCCCACACAAATTTCACTTTTTTTAGCTTTACAAAATTTTCCTTTGGCATTTTTAATGGTATAATAATAAAGATGTAAATTAATTTGTTTATTAAGGAGGGATTGTTGTTGTTAATTTGTTGTTAATTTTTTGCTAATTTATCGCAATGTATGCATGATCAATTGTTTCCTTAATTAGTTAAACTTGTTTTACTTCTGCAGTGCTATAGTCGGATTCACATAGTTCCTGGATGCATCTTTTTAGATGGATTCTCAAAAAAATAAATCTATAAAAACTTTAAACATTTGAAGAATTCAGCTTCTCCCCTGATTTATCTATCATATATGATGCAGATTAAAAGACCCCAGGTTTGAATGTAAAATAAGGAGTACATTAAGTTTATCTTCTTCATGCAATTAACGTTTCAGTATATAACAACTGTCAACAAATAAATATATAGGCCTAATACAGTTAGAATCCAATTCAGCTATTGAATAATTCACTAAGGAGTAAAAGGATGGAAAAATAGCGTATGAAGCGTTTATATAAGAAAGAAGTGTTTGAAATGTCAAATTGTTTCAGAAACATATAATTTATCCTAAAATTTTAAAACATTGTATAAAGAAGTATTTTTCCCCTATAAAAAGACTTAGATCCACACTAAAAATAGAAAGTTTGGCTATTTTCATTGTACTGGATAACTTATGAGCTCTATTTTCTTAGAGATACATTTAAATAGTATCAAGAATATTTCATTTTACTTCATTATGCTTTTCACTACTAATTTTTAAAATGATGTCTATAAAATAATTTAAAAATTGCATAAAAGTTGACCCTGTCTTGAGGTTATTCTAAAATAGACAGATTTCCCACTCTTTTCAGTGGAAATACATATTTTAATGGATGTGCACACATACGTATCTATACATATGTACACATAAATGCAGCATATATAAATATAGTGAAACATTTTGATTTAACAATTTTTGAGATTATCATTTTGCAGTAAATTTGAGATCCCATACTGATAGTTTTCTTCCCTCATCTTTCATCTTTTTCTTTCTTCTCCTTTTCTTCCTTCTCTTTCTCAATATAATAGTGACTTTTCATGGTACAATGAAAAAGGAATTACTTTTTTTGTTTATTTTCCTTTATTAATATTCTTAACATTATGCAAAATATGTGGCACATAGTAAGAATTTAATAAGTGTTTATTGACTGACTGACTGATGACCCTCACCATAGCATATAGATGTATCAGTAACACAAATCAAGAATAAGTGGTTATGGAATGTTATAGATGTTTTACTTTTCAGCAACAATGAATTAATATATAGGTCAGTCAAGTGTAGTCAAGAAATATTTGTTAAGCTCCTGCTCTGTACCAAACAATGGACTAAGCTTTGGAGATACAAGGAAAAGCATCAAAATGGACCATTCCCTAGAGCAACTGACAATGCAAGAGATAATATACAAACGACTCTGTACAAACAAGCTTTTGGAGGGATAAACATGAAATAAACAAAAGAGAAAATACACTAGAATAGTTAAAAATAGTTAGAATTGGCAAAGACTTTCTGAAGAAGGTGGGATTTAATGTGGACACTGAAAAAGCCAGAGGAGTTAAGAAATGAGGATAAGGAGAAAGAGCATTCCATGCTAGAGGAACAGCTGGTGAAAATGCCTGGAGCCAAGAGATTGGGTGTATTCTATGAACCCCAGCATTGACTTCAATAGCACCTATCAAAGTTTACCTAAGGGTAGGGTTAAAGTTGAAGAAATCTGGTAACACAGGGGGGAGCAGGTTATGAAGGGCTTTGAGTAGCATTCAAAGAATCTTATTTTTGAGGCCAGAGGTGATAGGAAAGTACACATGATGTGTGTGTGTGTGTGACAGAGAGAGAGACAGAGAGAGAGACAGAGAGAGAGAGAGAGAGAGAGAGAGAGAGAGAGAGACAGAATGGTCAGACCTTGATTTTAGGTTGATGATTGAATGGAGAATAGATTGCAGTAGGAAATATGTCTGATCAACCAGTAGGCTATTACAATAGACCAGAGGTAGATGACCAGAAACTACATCAGAATTGTAGCAGTGTCAGGGATTTTAAAAGGGTGTGAAAATTAGGAGGGAAATGTAGTAAATTCCTCCTCAATTATACTCTCTAATTAAGTAGCTAAGAAGTTAACTTGAGTAGAATGCTTGACTCAGAATCAAAAAGACATGAATTTAAATCTAGTTTGCAGCATTTATCAGTCAGTTCATCCTGGACAAGTCGCTCAGCCATTCTTGTCTTGTTTCTTTATCTATGAAATCTGATAATAATACACATACCTCCCACTACTGTTGTAAGGATCAAGTAAGATGATATTTGGAAAGTGCTTTTTGAGTCTTAAAGAGGTGCATAAATACTAGATCTTGGTAATTATCAATCAATTAACTTTCTAATTGGCAAGTGTTTTGCTAGAGGCTTTGGCTCCAGATAGAAAAGAGAGGACTTGCCTGCCATGAACAAACTTCCTGAACATCACTACTATTTGCATTAAGGACCCCCTGCATTTTAAAGAAAAAAAAGAACTTTTAAAGATTTAAAATCTCTAATAAGTTCAATGGGCATTGAGGATTACAGGAAACCAGTGATGAAGAATACTACTCCCCTTCTGAAAGACAGGTGAAGGGCTCTGCAGATACGTTCATTTACAGCAATGAACAATAATCAAACACACAGAGACACATACACTAGATAGATGATAGATAGATTGATAGATAGATAGATAGACAGACAGATAGATAGACGGACAGATGTATAAATAGATACCATCTCTCCCTGTTTATACAAGTTGTTAGAGCCTTTTTTTACCTCTCAAAAGCATAATGATCTTCTATTTACTTATGTGGAGATTATGAGTTCAGGGTACACACCAAGATTGGTTGGGTGCCACCAGAAATGATAGAGTATAGACCTGTGGATTCTACGGCCCTGAAAGGAATTCATTTGGACAGATCTTCAAATTAAAGAAAGCCATTTATTGGGGTCACAGACCCAAGTGGGCCTGTTCCCATGTGGGAGAGAAAGAGCATAGCAATGGGACCTGCTCCCCCAAGGGAGGCAGAACAATTATTGGAGTTAGGTGTTTGAGCTATAAACAGCAAAATAGAATAGGAGGAAGGGGAAGAGGGGCAGGCATGCCGCTGGAATGCCTGGGATATCAGACAATCTGGAAATAGCATTCACTCATTCATGAATGCATTCATTTCAATATTTCAACCAAAAAAAAGTAGGAAGTTGTTTTTTTGTTCCTAGTTTGTTAAATTGAATTGAGTCAAATTGTTTTAGAATCATACTTTTGTAAATTTTTTTCATTAGACAACTCTCTGGTTTTGGGTCTTAGAGTCAGGAAGAAATGCATTCAAATCTACTGCTAGACAAGTATTAGTCATGTAACCCTTGGAAAGTCATGCCACCTCTCTGAGCTAGTTTCCTTATCTATACAAAATGGGGACTGGCCAAAGAAAGCTCAGACCTTAAAAGGATGCGTAAAAACACTCTGTCTGATATAAAACCCTACACAAAGACCATATTCAGGTGGAGAGAAAATGAACCTGTCCCTGTATATTAGTGATGAATAGGAATCTAGGGGCCTGACTTTCCATTGCATAGTAGGAACAGACATTTTGCTGCTTTTTCTTGTACACCTACTACATGATGTATTGGGGTTTGGGGAATTTTTGCTGAGCTAGAACTGAGTGCACAGAAAAGGCAGCACTTGAAAAATAACATCATCTTTCTTGCTTGCTTGCCACCAGGCATTAAGAAAACTATCTGAACTTTGGACTGCCAGAGGAGGTCAATTTTCTCCCTTTTTCTCCCCCTCCATCCAGTGATCAAGTGGCTTCCTTAGTGAACCTAAGCCTGGTGTAGAACACCTCCCTTTTGTGTCTTCTATCATTTGGTATAAGGCACCTAGGTTGCACAGCAGATAGACTGTTTAGTCTGGGTTCAGACCCTTACATCTGTGTGACTTTGGGCAAGTTACTTAATCCTACTTGCCTTAATTTCTTCATCTATAAAATCAGCTGGAGTAAGAAAGGATCAACCTCTCCATTAACTTATGCAAGGAAACCTTAAAGGGGGCTTACCTTTGCTATTCATCTTTAGTTCTAGAAGAAATTCAATGACATCATGAGGGTGATGTCTTGACGTGCAAGTGACTTGGGTTTAAATGAGACAGCTGCCCAAAGTCATCAGCCTCACTCTCCCCTCCAGAGTCACTGGAGTTGAATGGCAAGACAAGAGTCAAGACAATCAGTGATGGCTTAGGATGCAGCGGTTGACCTAAATCTTTCTAAATTAAGGTCTTTGCCAGTTCTCTGTTTATCTGAGGCAATAGCCATTCAATGACTATGGGATAGGTAGGAATTGAGACATAATGCAGCCTGTTTTTCATCACAACATTATCAATTTGGGAGCGAAAGACTTTCAGGGTTCCTGACCCGAAGAGAAAACACTTGCTATTTGCACTCTCTCTAAGCCACCAAAAGCAAAAAAAGAAATGAGCAATAATGCCTTAGGTTGGGGCTTATTATTGGGTATTCAATGAAAGCTGGAATGACTAGAAAGTAAATATTTTGTAAGTCTTACAAAAATGTTGTGTAAAAAGTAAATATCCCTAATCATATTTGGTAATGAATTATATTAAGCTGCATTAGCGAAATAGACAAACAATATGGGGGAATATTTTAAACTCAGAGGTCAATGTGTTAGCATTCAGAGAACCTTACTGACCCTCAATGATACCCTTAGAACTGCAGCTACAATCAGCATGAAGGATCTTGCAAACAGCTGTTTCTAGAGGAACTCAACATCTACAGGGAAACCTTCATCACTTTGAACATCTGCTTAAGGACAACATAGTGTATTTAAATTAAGGTTCTACTAAAGCACTTTCCATTGTCACTCAGTTGTAGAGGTGAAGAAATGACTCATGCAGGTGATGCATTTGAAATTAGTTTTGCAAACAAAGAAAAACAAAAACAAATAAACAAACCAATCTTAGGGATCTGAAAGAATGAGATGGAGTTTAGTTAAGGTTTGGTGGAAAACCTGAGCAAAGGCAGACGATAGGAAATTGAGTATTACATAAATGGAAAGTATATAAGTGATGTGATTTAGAGTTGGTACAGCTGGTTCAGGTGTGAAATAATTCATTTAGACCTTCTCTGTAACCTTTGGGAGCTTTATTGACACAAAAGCGGTATGGGTCTCCTAGCAAGAAAGCTAAGTGACATTCTGATACTTGGGGGAGTTAGGCTTATATAGAGAGATTTCAGAATGATGATGATGTAGTTTTAGAAGTTTTATGGGGGCTGAAGATTAGGGACAGGCTGAAGATGGATGACACAAGATAAGTGAGCTGGGAAATTTTATGACCCACAATGGGGGGGGGGAAGAAGGAATTTTATGGTTCAGGATAAAGGGGGAGTTTTATGGTGTATCAAGATAAAGGGAAGAGACTTTAGGATGCCTTCAGATTAGAAAATAAACTAGGGGCTTCACAAAGATTGGAAAATCAACTTTTAACCCTTGGGGCACCATTTGCACTCTTATCATAAGGATTTCCAGAATCTTTTTAGGTTATATATAGACTTGTAGAGGGTATGGGTATTCAGAAAGGAATAGCACCTCTGTGTGAGGGCTTGCTGAACTTTTTTCAGGGCTCCTCATCTACCTTTGGTGTTCACCTGGCATTCAACCCTCACCTATCCCTCCAAAAAGCTGTGGAGGACAGCATGTGCAGCTGCTGTACCCAAGTAACTCATCTCAGCAAATGCGCTAAACCCAATTTGTGGTAAACAACTATCCACAATCCCATTGGAGGGTAGTGGGAGAGAGGAGTCTTACCTAAGAGTGTGAAACCCTTCCCTGGTGGAATAGGTCAATAAAAGCAGTTTGTTCCAAGAGTCATGAAGCAGGCATTGTGGAGAGTTTAAAGCCTGGTCAGACATCAAAGATTCCAAGTTCATCCACTGTATCCCAGGTCATGACTTTTATCCTGGCACTGAACGTCAGTGACTCTTGAAGGGAAAGTGAGGCTGATGACTTCATGTAGCTCTTTCTCACTTAAATCTAATTCATGCATAAGTCAAAACATTGACCTATGATGCCATTCGTCCTCTTCAAAAACAAAAGAGAAGCAATAACAAGGCTCCATGTAACACAAGGGCACTGGACTCCATGGCCTCTAAGGAGCCTTTTAACTCTAAATCTATAATCCTATTCATATGATGAATTATTGATTACTGCTAATAGAATTATGTCTCTAACTTAATGCATAATCATTCTTATTTAAGGGGAAAGGAATTATGTAGCCAAAGTATTCCTCTATTTAAAAAAAATAACACAATTTTACTTTTAATTTTTTTTTGTACTTGGAGTTATTATACTCAGAACTTTTTCAATGGCTTCTTTAATTTTTTCCTTAAAAATAGTTAAAAAAATACTTTAGACTCATGGAAAAATTAGATAGAAGAGCCACATGTGAGAGGACAGGCAGCAGGAACCAAACAGAGGCATTGAAACATTTCTCTTTCTTCTATTTTTCCATGTGTTAGTGATGATTGTTTTGTTTTGTCACTGCAAGCTATAGAACAATCCCTGTTCCAAGTAGGAGTTGTCTTAATATACTGATCCCTCCCATTTCTTTCAACTGTAATTCTTAGCCTATTGTTTCAGTTTCCCTGGCTTATTTACTAGATTTATGCCACTGTTGTCCACCAAAGACCTCCAGGCACATTATAGAGAAATTTACACTTGAGGGCTATAGTTTCCTACAAGATGCTTGGAGGAGTGAGTTGAGAAAGGAACAATTTATCTAAAAACCTTTTTTGATATTTTCTTGCTGAATTTTTCTTTAGTCAAGAAATGCAATATTATTCCTTTTTCAATGAGTTTTTGGTTTGATATACCAATACTGGAATAAGACAATGATTTGTGCTTTTCTGAGTAAGGGAACTGCTTTCACTAGCAGGGATGTAATACCTCTAGAATTTACCATATTAGAGAAGTTAAATGATTTGTCCAAGCTCATATGTTAGTACGTGACAAAAATAAGATCTGAACCCAGGTAATACTGGTGTGAAGTCCAATATCCTCATCAGTCTGCTATTCTTCTCAAAGATTATTTTGATATGTTTTTATGGAAGAAAAATGACAGATACTAGTACTTGCCACCATCCATGTGATCTTGAGCTACTGACTGCTATTACTTGGGACTTTTCCTTCTATTTTTTTTCTCATTTTTAAAATGAAAAAAATAAATTATTGTTAAAGTTATTTACATTTTGATTCTCTACTTTATCTAGAAGTTAAAAGGAAAAGTAGGCTTTTGGATCAGTTACTCCTTTGGAAGGAAATTAATACAATAAAACAAATATATGTATTGAATTAACTCGATCCAAGTACCTGCATATAATTTAGATTCATCATTTTATTTCTTGAAATACAGGATGACGGAGAGGCGGAGCCAAGATGGCAGCGTAGAAGCAGCAAAGGACTGCAGCTCCCACACACATACACGCTAAAAAACTCATAAAATCGGACTCTAAACATATTTTCAAGCTCCAAAACTCTCCAAAAGACAGAAAGCACATCTGTTGCTACAGGCAGCGCAGCAGGTGGGGCTCTTCGAAGCAGTCTGGGATCCACGGCTGTCTCAGGCCCTGGGGCATTGGGCGGGGAACCACATCTATGGGAGAGCAGATCAGCTGCACTGGAGGCACAGTTACCACATTTATCAGGCCAGAAGATAAGAAGGCTAAGAGAAAGGTCAGTGGGTATTGCTAACTCAGGAGGAGAAGAGTGGGTCCGCCCAAACTGCTCCCAGGGCAAGGAAGCAGTGGGAGGTGGCTGTAGCAGCAGGAACGGAGCAGCAGCAGCCTCCACTGGGCTGCTTCAGAGCCCTTGGCCTGCAGATAGCAGAGGGGCTGATGCAATCCATCGGGGCCAAGGGCTCTTGCGTTGAGCGGCCTGGATCTGGATCGTGGTCTTGAGTGGTGGTCCTGGGGTGCACTTTCAGTGAGCCAAAGCTGGGGGGTGGGGCTGCAGCATCCCACTAATAGCTCCGGCAGCTGTGAGGGCCCCAGCGATTTGGGACAGAGCTATCCCCCTCCAGGAAGCAGAGTTCCACAGAGATAAAAAACCAAGCAATTAATAGACTGGCCAACATGAGAAAAAGGAAGCAAGCTAGGAAAAGCAGTAAAACTCTAGAATACTTTTTTATGGACAAAAAATACA
>JAQQSW010018555.1:0-11218 GCA_028646575.1 Pseudocheirus occidentalis | reverse complement strand
GTTTGCATATATATATATATATATATATATATATATATATATATGATTGTATGCCACCATAGTCGGGGTGGGGGGAGAAACATCTGAAACCCAAGTGACCCTAGAACTGAATCTTGTAATCTAAAAGTAAACAAACAAGTCAACAAAATAAATTTTTAAAAAAGAATGGGAAAAAAAGACTGACCTTATCACTATCATGTTCATAAAACCTTCCATGGTGGTCTTTTTCCCTTAGGTACTTCTTATCTTGGTATTTGAATTCCTTTTGTTAGTAGAATCCAACCCACCTTTCCAGTCCTCTAGATATTCTCTTGTAACATACCACAACAACCAAATAGGTCCTCTTTCTCTAACCTTACATTTCCTCTCTTAATTCTCTGCTTTTGCATAAGTAGTCACCTGTGTACAGTCACCTTGCCTTGGCCTTTGAGCGTCCTTAGAGTCCTTTAAAGCTCTGTTCACATGCCACCTCCTACCAGGAATTATTTCTTACTCATCAGTTGTCAAAACTGTCTACCTCTTCAAATAAATACAGCAGAATTTACACTTCTTGAAGGCAAAGACTATTTGCCTTGCATGTAATGGATGCCTAATGAATGCTTTTTGTATATAAAAAAAGAAAAAATTATAAGAATATACTATCTATACATCAAAGACATTAAAAGAGAAACAAGCAGATTGTATCAAATCATATTCTACACTAACCTCTGCTTTTACCATTGAACAACTCAATGAAAAAAACCACTGAGAATCCAAGTTGTAAGAGGGTCGGTGCACATGTGCAGACACTATCAACTGGATTGGCTGATAGAATATCCACATAGAGATGCTAGTGAATTGCTTCCAGAAGAATTGTGATGACATGAAAGGAGTGACTTGAAAAGTGTTTGGAACACATCTGAACATTTAGTAACTGGTTTTGACTGGCTAACCACATGTTTGAGAGGAACTTTTTTTTTTTTAGCTGACAGCATAATTGGAGCTTTCTGTGTCTTTGAAAAGGCCTAAGTCAGCTTTGGCTTTCTCTTTGCTACATTTCCCTCCAGGGAAATCTGTATCTGGTGAAAAACCAGTAGGAATATGTAGCTTTTCTTGTATACATTTGCTTACAGGTTGTCTCTTTCATTAGATTGAAGGAATGGACCATCTTGTTTTAGCACTTACCATAGTGCTTTGAACATAGCAAGTACCTAATAAATGTTTGTTGAAAGAATGAATGAATGGATATGATAAAAAAATATATCTCCATTTGCTTTCTGAGTCTGTTACCTCTTTATCAGGACATGAATAACATATTTCATTATGAGTCTTCTAGAACTGTTAGTTGTTGCATTCATAAAAGTTCCTAACCCAAGTCCTTTCAAAGCTCTTTGTCTTCAAATTATTATTTTATTGTGTAATGTGTTTTCTTGGTTCTGCTGACTTCATGTTGCATCAATTCATAGAAGTCTTCCTGGGTTTCTCTGAAACAATCCCTTACATAATTTCTTCCAGCATCTAGGTTGTACAGTGCACAGAGCATTCACAGAGCACTGACCTTACAATCAGGAAAACCTAAGTTTGTGCTTTGCAAAAGTGCTTCGCACAGTACCTGGCACAGAGTGAGCACTTAATAAATGTTTACTCCCATTCCCAGAAAAAATATTATTCTCTCAATTCATATGACATGACTTTTTCAACCATTTCCCAAAAAATAGACATCTTCTCAATTCCTAGTTCTTTGTCACCACAAACATTGCTGCTAAAAAAAGATAGTTTTGTATATATGAGTCCTTTTACTTTTTAAAAATCTCTTTGGAATCCCCATTTTGTGACCCAATCCCCCTTAAAACTATTGGTAGCGTACATCAGTAAGAAGCCTGACTATGTGTGACCATGGAACAGAGCAGTAAAATAAAATAACCATTCCTATTACTATGGTTCTGTCATATTTGAATTTTCTCCCTAAAAAAAAGTTTCTTTAAATAAAAGTTACCTCTTGGTCACTTTTGTGACTGAATGTAAGAGGAGATAGCTTGAAGGTTATTGTCATGTGCCTTTTCCATAATCATTTTTAAAATATTGACAGAAGTTCAAAGGCCCTTCTCATAGAACATGCCCCAGATTAATTGTGAATGCCTTAACATATGCCTGTATGGGCAGCTTTTGCATTCTGATGAGTAGAAGGTTCCTCAACTGTTTCCTTTCTGGCAGCTGAATAAAGAATGAAACAATGTGAATGAATATTTTATTAAGGAGACATGGCATCTTTGCTTCTTCAATAGTTATTTAACTTTTACTATATAGAGCAAAGTCTGAGACTCTGTCCTCTTGTTTTCACTGACAAGTTCAAAGCTGACGAGGTGAGCTTTCTGATTTTCTAACAGAGAAATAAAAAAAAAGTTTTATAAGATTTTAGACCTAATCAGGTTAGCAAGGAATTAAAGATAAGATTATAAAGTAATTAAGCAAAGTTCATACTACAAAAATCCTTTAAAGTGGGAGGTGAGTCAGGTTTCATCAAATTAGTAAGAATTATGTTTGTGGTAGAATATGTGTCCTTCATTAGGGGAAAATGTGTCTCTAGCTCATACAAATAATTTGGAATGCTTTTTTCTTTTGTGATGCAAAGGCAATGTGGTATAATGTAAAAAGTCATGGAATGGGGAGCCAAGAGATTAAGGTCCTAGTCCTGGCTTTGCTACGAATGCCCTTTTGACTTTGGACAAGGCACATCATGCTTTTGATCACCAGATATCATGCCAAGTTAAGACACAGTTTATTACACAGGCATAATCAATAATTTAATAGTTTTCATATAACAGTTATATCATGGTATAGCATGAATTATTTATTTCAAGATATATTATACAAAAGTATTGTATATTTTTATCTTATATAAGAAATTCAAATGTGATATTTAATATTTTACATTATATTTTATAACATTTTATCATTTAAACTTTCTAACATATTTGTTGCTTTTGTGCTTTGTTGCTTAAACTCTATCAACATCATTTAAGAGTGACTTCAGCCTTCTGCTTCCTTTGAATCCCTTGCTTCCAGTCTTTCTTACTCATCTCCATTCTTCTTCTAAGCTACTGTCTGTCCTCAGCACCAAATGGAAGTACATTCTAATCAGACGGACTGCCAAGTTACCAACTTCCCCTGTCTGAATTTGGTCCTAGGCATGTGTTCCCAGCAAAAGGTGCCTCCAAGTGTTTAGAGTAGCCTATAAGGATCTCTCCCCTTCTCATCTCTTAGACTCTACCTCCCGGGGGAGTGCGTTCCAATAAATCCCCAGTTCCAAATACTCATCCTCCCCTCAAGACAATTTTTTCTCCTATATATCTACAACCAAGCACTCAAAGCTGAAGTAGCAGTACAGGTTTGTGTATTTTTATATTGTAGTATATACACAATAAATTAAATATAGGGGATAAGCTTAAAATATAGCATGTCAAATATAAAATATAAATAATTTTTGTGGTGAACAATAAATTATATATGAATATACATATGCACATTTTTACAATTATATACTTTTAAAATAAAATTTACATTTTTATTTATAAAATAGTTATATACTTATATTTATCATGAAAGCAATACATTTTATTCACTACACCAGCACAATAAATAATTTATTCTACTAGAATGGTAATTTATTAAATCAGTGCAATAAGCCACTTATTGTGCCAGTGATATATGTCATTTATTACTTGACCATGATAAATTATTTATTTTGCTGGGATATATTGTGTTAAATTTACCAGAGTAACAAATGACTCATATGTGTATAAACATATATAAGTGTACGCACCTCTCATAACAATAGCTAACATTTATATGGCACTTATTATGTACCAGGCACTATGCTAAATGTTTTATAATTACTATCTCATTAGATTCTCACAACAACTCATGCAGTTAGGTGCCGTTATTATTCCCATTTTTAGTTGAGGAAACAGACAAACTGAGGTTAAATGACTTGCGCAGGATCACACAGTGACTAAGTGTCTGAAACTAGATTTGAACTTAGGTCTTTATGACTCCAGACATGGAACCGTATATAGTACACTACGTAACTGTCCCATTGATTTCAGGGGTGAGACACAAACTCTTCCATTTAAGAGAGGGCAGGAGAGACATCTCAGATATTCCATCATTTCTCACTCAGCTGCACTGCCCTATCCCCCTTCACATCCACCTTTTTCAGCTTCCTTTTGTGTGCAGTCTTCCCCCATTTGATAATAAGCTCCTTGAAGTTAGGGACTGTCTTTTTTTTTGTATTTGCATCTCCAGTATGTAGCACAGTACCTGGAACAAAGTAGGCTCTTAAATGTTTATTAACTGATTTTAGAGATGAAGTTTGGACTAGCCAGCCTCTAAAATACATCAGTTGTTTCTGTGAATCTATAAATAAAACATAGTATGAACCAAGTTTCTTATGAATGATAGACTGAAGAGGAGCTGTGATGCCTTATATCTACTTAGAGGGAAGATTTAGGGAATATATATCTAAGTTTATTATTGTCCAAATGAGAATGAAGAGATTTGATTTGACAAAATACTTTTCTTAACCATTAAGAATAGTACATACAAGTTCCAAGAGGTAGAAATTGAAAGGAAGGTGACAATCATGTGAATAGTTGCTTTTGAACCTATTTTCTATTTCTTCTTCTTCTTCTTCTTCTTCTTCTTCTTCTTCTTCTTCTTCTTCTTCTTCTTCTCCTCTCCCTTTCTCTCTCTCTCTTTCTCTCTGTCTCTCTTTGTCTCTCTGTCTGTCTGTCTGTCTGTCTCTCTTTCTCTCTCTTTCTCCTTAGCCAAGTACAGGAGCTCTTTGGTTTCAGGATTACTAGTTAGGTACTAATAAGCTCTGGGTTGTGGCTTCCCCAGATAGGTCAATTAGTATGGCTCTGTTCCATGGCCAGAAGCTGTTCTACCTAACCCTGACTGACATACATTAGGAATGTTAAGAAGGACAAGAGACTGTGGATGGTTTGGCCCAAATCATCCCTACCACTAGAAGAAAAAAGGCAACAAAAAACAGTCCATCAGACATGCTCTACTGAAGGGGTGTTGATCATATCATCTCCTAGCCAAAGGCCAACCTTTTCTATGCAAGCTGTACCAAGTCAACTCTGACAGCTACAAGCCAGTATTACTCCCTGGCTTGCAGCATCTTTCCAGCAATTGGCAGCTAATTGCACTGATAAATTTCTGCCATTTGGAGTCCTAATATTCTCATCCCACAGATGGGTAGTTGAGGACCTAATTATTCTGTGTAGCAGACACATATCCTCATCCAATTCAATTACACAGCATCGGCAGAAACAATTATACATTTTGTTTTAATAGGCACAGTGATGCATGTGGAAATTATATTAATTGAGGTTAAAAGTTAAAAAAAACACTAGAGGTCAAACAAGACCATGTCACATGCTTTTATCAGGATCAATGACTGAGTGATTGAATATGCTAATATGGATTCAGAATATCATGAGCTGCTTCATACCATATTTGTGAGTATTGATTATAATAAGCACAAAATACAAATGATCATTTTGTATATTATTTCTAGCCAATTAAATCCCTTCAATGGTATCAAAATAGAGTTATTCTAATATATACTTCAATTAAAAATAATTATTCATTACATCAAATCAATGAGCATTTATTAGGTGCTTACTCTTTGTTAGGCAAAGTCCTAGATGTATACATACAAGCTTAAGAAAGACAGTCCCTTGCAAAAGGAGAAGGCAGCTGAAGCATTGTGATATTAAATACCTACTGTGTGCCTAGACCTGCATGAACGTCTCCCTCTGATGCATGATCATAGCACTGAACTGATCTTTGATTCTTGCAAGCTTTGCCAGCAGAGCATAAGTTGTGAGAAATCCTAGAAAGTTTTAAGTATCAGCCTGGTTCTTAACTGCAAAGAGATCTGTGAAGAGACTTCAAGGACCTTGTGAACTCAATTAAAATTACATCTTTATTTTCAATAGCCTTTGGTTTACATTGTAATCCTAAGAACTTTTTTCATGGAACTAAAAATATTCTGAGAAGGAATCCATAGGCTTCATCCGACTGTCAAGAGTCCATAGCAAAAAAAAGATGAAAAATCTCTGCAATATATTGTGTGTGACTATTGTCTGTTAACCAGTCCAGTTCATTTCAGAAAGGTCAATCATCATCATTACGTTTGTGGCCAATGGGTGAGGGATTAAAAAAAAAATTGAGCCTATCAGCTCATGAAGATTGTCTAAGATGTGGAAGAGAAAAGAACTACAGTAGTAAACAGATACATACTTAGGAAACCATAATTCATTGAAAGTATGCAAGTATGAACAGAGAGAGCATTATACTTAGCGCTGGGGGTGATACAAGGACAAATAAGATAAAGCTCCTGCTATCAAGAAATTTCAACCATAAAATTAGTCAAAATATTCAAATATTCAGCTTCATCAATCTGTATTCAGCCTATCTTTCCTTTCTGTTTTCACATTATTCAACAATGTTCCACCAAAATTGATATCCTGGATATTTGTCATGCTTGGCATTCCAACTTTCAGTTCAATTCCTTTACACACAAAGGGGGCACAAAGATATCCCCCATCTTTGGAATACTCTCTCTGTCTCATAATATCTATCTCTTGAAATCTCTATTCCCTTTAAGGTGAAGTTCAGGGATCAACTTCTGTAAAAAGTCAAGATTCTCCAAGTTTTTAATGCTTTACTAAATCCACTCTCATCCCCCGCCCCCAAACCTTAATGGAGATGCTCTGAACCAGGAACTGTGGTAAATGATGGAGATTCAAATTCAAGCAAGCAAGAGAGTCTCTGCATCAATGAATTTTCTTCCTAATAGGAGAAATAATACATATAGTATAGAATGTACAGAACAGGGAGGGTGTTTTGGAATTGGTGGCCAGGAAGTGAAGTGGAGAATTGGTTTGGGGATGAGAAGTCAAAGGGTCTTCTATCAAAGCCAAGGAATATTCCCCAGAAAGAGTTTAAGTTTCTGGTGAGGGGAAAGGAGGTGTGAATAAAAACTAGAATGGATCCAGCATGGTTTAGTTTGGTGTCTTTCCGGAGGAGTAGAATGTTCTAGAGCTTGTGATCTGCTCTTATAGCCTCCATTAACCCTGGATCACTTTACTACCTGAGGAAGCTCAAGCAGAAGAGTTTAATGGAAGTTTCTGATTAGGAACAAATGACCAACAAGTTATGAACCCACAACTTCAACTAAGTGAACACATGTGGACCTTCTTTGGTTTTTATTCTTGACCAAAGGAGTGGGTATACTGGACAGCCCTGTTGGTTTTGTGACTATATGGACCAATAAAATAAGACATCCCGAATTTAAAAAAAATAATAAGATAGCAACAAGCAACTGAGACAAGGAGAGAAACGAGTTATAGACAAAGAGAAGAAGCAGGAGATGCCAGACAAAGACGTGTTCCTTTCAATGAAGTCTTAAATCTAGGAAAACCATGAAAGTGTGCTGATCTATTTCTGTTTATCAAGAGACTGAATCAATGTCTTCCAGTTAGAATATCAGTAGGTTGGAGGAACCCATTTCCAAAACTACTCTGAGACAGAATGAAATGAAAAACTCATTTGAGAATATATCCTGATATTATTCTTACTGCCCTACTATGTGATTACCCTGTTTAAATGTTTTGCTGTTTCAGTGCTGTTCCTGTACTGAGGCAGTCTGTTGGCCCAATGAGCTATTCAATGCCTAGGCATGAATTAACTTTTGATATTTTCACTTTTATTTGGCAAATTTTGGGGGAACAAATGAGATAAAGTTAATTAATTATCATTAGAAATCCCCATAACCCAAAACAAGAAGGTTGAAACAATGGGTGAAGGCTTTGGCTACATGAAGAAAGATAACTGTCACGTTATCAGTAGTGGCAAGAATTCACAAACTTTTAAATGTGTTCTCCCAGATGACTAATGTAGGACTCAAGACTCATTTATCAGCTGAGGCACCTAATTGAATGAATTACTAGAAGAAATAAAGATTGTTGGGGAAGTGCCCAAATATGTCTGCATCTATAGCTGTTGCTACTTCAGTGATATAAATATCTAAATGTCTAGATAGAGGGTTACTCTTTCCAAGGACATTCTTAAATTTAAATTTTCTTCTGAAATGAGAAATCACAGGTAACAGCAGAGTTTATTCAGTGTGATGTGCCTCTGGCTTAGTAATAGGTAGATAAAATTTATTGATTGGCCATAAAAATCATAAATTTATCAGTGCCAAGGATTTTAGAAAATGATCATAAAAATCTAAATCTCAAATGAAATACAATGACCTGGTAATAAGGTTTGAATTGTGTAATAAAAAGAGGGAGTAAAGTGTGTTGCAGGAATTAAATTTAAACCATGTGATCTACAAAACCTGGGTGAGCCTGAGCACAGCAAGTATGTTAGGCAGCCTTTGCATTGCAAAGTATAGGTAGAAAGAAGGCATTTATAGGCATCATTACTTCATTCCATTTTCTTCTCAAACTATCCTTTGCCTCTTAGGACCAGAAGTCCATAGCCTGTGTGCTAATATATGCCTAGCTCAGTACCTTAAACTCTTGTGTGTTTCACATGGGGTATGATAGAGATTCAGCCCTTCCTACTCATAGCTGAGTACCCAGGAAAATGATTGGTATTTATGGAAGATGGTAAAATTTTAGAAGCTCATCCACAACAAATGTTAAGCACATGGAAAGTCATGGAAGGCTGGGCACATATAGGATTCTGCCTTGTTGCTTCATTAGTGTTCTATACAGCTGAATTTTGGACTCCACTTTGTGCTTCTCCTTAAGGGAACTGTACTAACAAATCAACACATTCTTTCTCTCTCTCAGTAAGCATCACAAGGCTGTCTGTTTGGCTGCTTATGTCTGGACTCTTTCTGTGGCTGCATTTGCACTGTAAAATATATTCCTGTTTTGACTTTAGAAATTATTGTTTAAACCTCCCTAAGATGCTTAGCTCTGTTACACACTAACAGGCTGTTTATAATAACTTATATTATATTATCATTATTATGGTTATTGTTAGTATTGTTGCAAATAGTAGTAATTTCTGTAATTATCCACATTTTACAGATAAGAGTAATTGTCCACTGAACTTTTTATACACTTTATCATGGTGTGGAGGTTTTTTAAAGGCTATTCCCATGTAGCCCAACCTCTGGTTCTATAGCAGCAACCACCCTAGCATACTCAGGATACCTGCTAGCACAGATTCTTTGATCTGCTTTTCTAAAGGAAAGCAACTCAAAAAGGCTTAGCAACCTTACTTTAATCAATCAAACATATCATTTACCTAGTTCAAGGGAAAAAGTCAACACCCTGAACTTCAGAAAATGCAAACAGAAGTTACAAGCAGACAAAAATACAGACGGAGAAAATAACACAATTCAGCATACCAACAGAGAGGGCTTCTAGCTGTTTGACCATCCCATACTTACCTAGTTAGTCACCAGAGAGAGAAGAGTTTTCAAAGCCAGGGGTTCAATGACTGCCCAGAATCTCATCTGGCAAAATCACACAAATTTTCCCAAAGTGTGTACCCAAACACACCTCTTCTCAGAGGTCAGAGAACATTGCAACCCTCGTGACCCACTTGATTACAAAGTCACAAAAATTGTTTCTCCTGAAAAACAAGCCTCCCACCACAGGCTCTATGTGACCACATTCAGCCTCTTAGGGAGCAGAGTTCATTTTCAAATGAGGAAAATTCCTCACATTCACCTAAGCCTGTCAAGGGGCAGGGAAGATCTTCAAATTCCTATAACCATTACAGGCTCCCCTTGACAAGTGGGAAAGTTTTCACATATAGGCCCAGGGACTGTATGTATACCATACAAAAGACTGCCTTGTCAAGTTCAAAGAGTCCTGTCATCAGGAATTCAACTATCAGTTATTGTTTTCTACTCAGTGACTCAAAAAGTCAGTCAGCCAATAAGTATTTGTTAAGTTGCTAAGTTACTAGGTGCTGGGTACTGTGTTAAGCACTGGGGATACAAAGAAAGCAGAATACAGAGCTCACAGTCCAATGGGGGAGACAACATGCAAAAATGTTGTATAAAGAACATATTTACAGAATAAATTCAAAATAAGCAATAAAGGGAAACCACTATCATTAGGAAGAAAGAGGCAAAGCTTCTTATTTAACATGGTGGAGAGGAAGAAAATTCTAGCCATGGGAATTAGTCAGTGGAAATACCTGGAGCCAGAAAATGGAGTGTTTTGTGCAATGGTCATCAAGGAGGCCAGGGGCACTGGATCCTAGATTATATGGTAGGGGAGGTGTAATGGCAACCATGCTAGCACACAGAGTGAGCTGCTAGTGGAGGTTTTTTGATTTGTTTTTCTAAAGGAAAGACAGCTTTAAAGGGGTTAATGATCTTATTCTAATTAGCAGACAGATTAGTAGAAAGAAGTGAGTATCCAAGAAAGAATCCAATAGACAAGGCTCCAAGTGTCTGAATAAAATAATAAAAGGACCTACATACACCCCCAGACTGGTAGCACACCAACATCTGTGTAGTCAGGGTGATTTTAACAAATGGCTACTCAGAGTCCCATCTAGAGAATCAAAGGATCCTTCTCATGAATGAGTCCCAAACGTAAAATACCAACCTCCCAATAAATATAGTTTTCAACTAACAGGCTGAGAATCACAAGGCACCACAAACTTAATGACTCAATACCTAATTATCTTATTACCATAAGGTGTGAAAGTCTTCCTACAAGCAAGACTCCCCCTAAGCAACCTCCTCCTTAGGCAAGTTCCTCCACCAATGTGCTCTATGTAACTCAGGCTATATCACATCTGTGAAAGCAGCAAGACTTCCATGATTGAAATACCTGTGCACTTTCAGACCTGGGAACATGTAACAGCAATCGGTTTAGCGGATACTTAGCACTTACTGACTTAGGGCTAAGTATGGAAGGTGTGGGCCCTGTCCCCTGTTGAGAAGGTATGAACTCCCCTGCTGACATGGAAGGATATTGGCTGAGACATGAGGCCAATGTGTGTATATAAGCAAGAATTCCAGAGACAGAGAGACAGAATTGGAATTTTCCTGTTGGAGGAAGCAGGATTATCTCAGCATCTGGCAGCTGGGCTGCTGGTTTTAAGAAGCAAGTTGGAGTTTTCTTGAGAGAGAGAGAGAGAGACAGAGAGAGAGAGAGACAGAGAGAGAGACAGAGAGAGAGAC
>JAQQSW010018554.1:0-11218 GCA_028646575.1 Pseudocheirus occidentalis | reverse complement strand
AAATCTGTTTAGAGTCCCATTTTATGAGTTTTTAGCGTGTTTGTGTGGGAGCTGCAGTGCTTTGCTACTTCTACCTGGCAATCTTGGCTCTGCGAGAGAGTAGTGTTATTAAAATTTAGGGAGGAGAGAGTATCTTGCCTGAGGTAGTGGTCAACTGTGTCAAATGCTGCAGGTAAGCCAAGAAAGATAAGGATTGAGAAAAGGCCATTAGATTTGACAATTAAGAGGTCATTGATAACTGGACAGAGTAGGTTCAGTTGAATGACCAGTTCCCTTGTACCACTTTCACTCAGTAACTTTTCCTTCTTCCTCAACTGATTGACTTTACTACTTACTTATAACAGTTTTATTTATTTTCATCATATTACAGCTGATAAATCAATGTAATTTGTTGACAACTTTTCAGGTCCTAATTCTGTTGTCCAACTTGTTAGCTATCCTTTCTAGCTTTCTAATATCCTCTAATTTGAAAAACATGCCATCTATACCTTCATCCAAATAATCAATGAAAATGTTGAATGGAACATGGTAAACACATGTATCCCTGGGCATCCCATAAGACATGGATAACTTACATTAGTACAGTCTTGTAAAGAAGTCTACAATTTATACAGTGACAACAATAATGGAAACATAGACGACTTTGAAAGACTCTGAGGTTGTAGTGACCAAGTTTCCACAGGACTGATGATGAACTATAATGTTCACCACTTGACAGACAGATGTTGGATTAAAGATAATTAAGATGTACATTTTTGAAAATGTTCACTGAGGCAATTTGTCTTGACTGAATATGAATATTTGCAATGTTTTACTTTTAATTTGTCTTATTTACAATTTAGTGATGGTAGGAAGATTAAAGGAATGCTCATGGATTGGAAAAAGAGGATAAAAGCAAAAAAAAGAAGAAACATCTAAATTCCCACGTCCTAAAATAACTAATACTTGTGCTTTAAGGTTTAAAAGGCACTTTATGTTATTCCATTTGATTCTCACAGAAAAAATAAATTTGGGTAAAAAGATAAGTCAAAAGAAACAAACTCCCCCTATATTTGAGAATTAGTGGCATAATAACTTGGGGGTACATATGACTTGAGTATATTTCCTATTAAGATATGCTTTCATTTTATTAACCCAGAACCTTCTTACTATGATTTGATAGGCAGACTAGTTCATTCTGTGGCATTAAAGGCCAGTAATTATTGTCAGTAGCTTTAATAACAGAGAACCACTGAGATTTTCTTTAGGAGATATATAAGAACAGGGAGATCCTAGTCCTCTGGGCTTTTGTTTAGTCTTGACCATTATATAGCATATAGGTGACTATTTTGGAAGCAGAGCAAGAGAAACACATGAAAACTCTTTGAAGCAGAACTATGTTTTCTCCTTTATTGTGTGAGTTATAGCATCAGAGAATCTTAGAAGTGTGCTGAGAGCCTATCTAGACCTCAGAGCCTACCCTAGATTTCCCAAATGACCCCAACTACAACATAGTCAACAAGGGTTTAATCAGCCTCTACCAGAAATTTTTTTTTCTTTTTGGAGGGGGGAAGGCAGGGCAATTAGGGTGAAGATACTTGCCCAAGGACACACATCTAGTAAGTGTTAAGTGTCTGAGGCTGAGTTTGAACTCAGGTCCTCCTGACTTGAGGGCCAGTGCTCTGTTCACTGCACCACCTAGCTGCCCCTATTGGAAAACTTTTAATTAGGACAACCCACCACCCCTGAGGCAGTCCTCAATCAAATTACTTGGAAGAATTCTAAATTTAAGGAAGTATTTTAGTGACATCAAGCCCAAATTTGCCTCTCTGAAACTTGTACCTATTGTTTCTAGTTCTGCCACCTGGGGTGAGATAGAATAAGTCCATGACAGCTCTTCAGAAACCTGGATGCAACTCTCATGTCTCCCCTGAGTCATCTTTTTTCTTTTAAATATATTTAGTATTTTATTTTTTCCCTTTCACATGTAAAAACAATTTTCAATGTTAACTTTTAAAACTTTGTGCTCCACATTATCTCCCTTCCACCTCTCCCCTCTTGAGAAGGCAAGCAATTTGATATAGGTTATACATTTATAGTCATGGAAAACATTTCCATATTAGTCATGTTGTAAAAGAAAACATAGCCAAAAAGACTATCAAGAAACATAAAGTAAAAAAGCTGTGGTTCAGTCTTTATTCAGAGACCATCAGTTCTTTCTCTGAACATGGATGAAATTTTTAATTCTCGGTCCTTCAGAGTTGTCTTGGTTCATTGTATTGCTGAGAATAGCCAAGTCATTCATAGCTGATCATCCTACAATATTGCTGTTACTTTGTAGACAGTACATTTCATTTTGCACCACCTCTTTCCAGGTTTTTCGGAGAGCATCCTGCTCATCATTTCTTACATCACAATAGTATTCCATCATAATCATATACCACAATTTGTTCAGTCATTTCCTAACTGATGGGCATCTCCTCAATTTCTCATTCTTTACCATCAGAAAAAAAAGCTGCTATAAATATTTTTGTTTATGTAAGTCCTTTTCCTTTTTTAAAATCTCTTTTGTATTTCTCCAATCAACAATGAGTGAGAGCATTTTTTTTCATATAGCTATAGATAGCTTTGATTTCTTCATCTGAAAATTGTTCATATCTTTTTATCATTTATAAATTGGGGAATGGTTTTTTTTTGTAAATTTAACTCAGTTCTCTATATGTTTGAGAAATTAGGCATTTATCAGAAAAACTTGCTTCAAAATTCTTTTTGCAGTTACTATTGAAAACTGTATTTCCCTCCATCCTATTCCCCCCAATTTACTCTATTCCCTTTCTCTTTACCCTGTATCTCCTCAAATGTGCTTTTTTTCTGACTGCCTCCTTTCCCAATCTGCCCTCTCTCCATTATTCCCTCCCTTTCTTTTATTTCTTTTACCTTCTGCTTTCCTTCATGGTAAGACAGATTTCAATCCTCAGATCAGTGTGTACGTTATTCCCTTTTTGAGTCAATTTAGATGAGAACAAAGTTCACTCACTCTCCCTCACATCCCCCCCTCTTCCCCTCTACTGTAAAAAGAGTTTTCTTGTCTCTTTTATGTGAAATAGTTTACTCCATTCTACATTCTCCTTTCTCCCAGAGCATTCCTCTCTCTTTCTTAATTGATTTTTTAAAGATATTATTCATTCAAATTCAACTTAGACCTCTTCTTTCTCTGCATGTATTCTCTTTCTAACTGACCTAATAATGAGAAAGTTCTTATAAGTTACAAATATCATCTTCTCATGTAGGAATGTAAACAGTTTCCATATCAAGTCCCTTATGATTTCCCTTTCCTGCATGCCTTTTTATGCTTCTCTTCAGTCTTATATTTAAAGTCAGATTTTCATTTCAGTGCTGATCTTTTCATCAAGAATGCTCAAAAGACCTCTGCCATTGAATATCTAATTTTTCTCCTGAAGGACTAAACTCAGTTTTACTGGGTAGGTTATTCTTGCTTATAATTCTAAACTCTTCTGTTATCCAGAAAATCACATTCCAAGCCCTTTGATCCTGTAATGTAGAAGCTACTAGGTCTCGTGTTATCCTGATTGTTTTTCCACAATCCTCAAATTATTTCTTCCCTCCTGACATGGGAACTCTGGAACTTGGCTGTAATAGTCCTAGGAGTTTTCTTTTTGTGATATATTTCAAGAGGGAATTGGGGAATTCTTTAAATTTTTATTTTGCCCTCTGGTTCTAGAATGTCAGGGCATTTTTCCTTGAGAATTTCTTTTTTTTTTTGGTTTTTGCTTTTTGGATGGCAGCTGGGGTTAAGTGACTTGCCCAAGGTCACACAGCTAGTTTTTGTGTTAAGTGTCTGAGGCCGGATTTGATCTCAGGTACTCCTGACTCCAGGGCCGGTGCTCTATTCACTGCGCCACCTAGCCGCCCCTGAGAATTTCTTGATAGAGGATGTCTATGCTATTTATTTTCATCATGACTTTTAGGTAGCTGAATAATTTTTAAATGATGTCTCCTGGATCTATTTTCCAGGCCAGTGGTTTTTCCAATGAGATATTTCACATTGCCTTCTATTTTCTCATTTATTTTGAACTGTTTTATAGCATCTTGATTTCTCAGAAAATCATTAGCTTCAATTTGCTCCAATCCAATTTTGAAGAATTATTCTCTCCAGTGAGCTTTCGAGAATCTTTTTTTATCTGTCAAATTCTGCTCCTCAAGACATTCCTCTCATTGGTTTATTAGAGCTCTTTTGTCATTTGAGTTAGTCTATTTTTTAACATGTTATTTTTTCAGTCAGGATGTTGACTTGCTTTTCATGATTTTCTTGCATCATTATAATTTCTCTTCCCAAGTTTTTCCTCAACTCTCTTATTTGGTTTTCAAAATAATTCTTGAGCTCCTCCATGGCCTGTGACCAATTCGTGTTTTTCATGGAGTTTTGATGCAGGAGTTTTGACTTCATGTCTTATTCTGGTTCTATGTTTTGATCCTCTTTGTTCCCCCCAAAAGATTCTTTAGTCTGATTGTGCTTCCTCTATTTGCTCATCTTGTCAGCCAGTTACTGGACTTTTGAGCTCCTTGCTATGGTAGAACTCTGCTTCCAGAGTGGAGAGTGCTGTATCCCAAATTCCGGGGGTTTTATGCAGCTATTGTCAGA
This sequence comes from Pseudocheirus occidentalis, assembly GCA_028646575.1. Taxonomy (NCBI): domain Eukaryota; kingdom Metazoa; phylum Chordata; class Mammalia; order Diprotodontia; family Pseudocheiridae; genus Pseudocheirus; species Pseudocheirus occidentalis. The sequence goes on along the minus strand of JAQQSW010018554.1, from coordinate 6,576 downwards.
CCTATAAGGAGGATGCCCTCTCTACAGCCACCACAACTCTGCCATGATAGTACTCCTCACCCCAGGACTGTCACCCAAGACTGAGACCCAGATCAAGGCAGGTCAAAGCAAGTGCAAATCCCCTCTGAACAGTTGCTTGGTCCTCCTACAATCTGTAGGCCTAGAGCTCAGGAGGTGGCCATTCAGCAGATGTTACTACCTCTGCCACCCCAGTGGCAGGTGATGGACTGTGCTCTTCTTTCACCCAGTCCCAATAGAGTTCCCTACTGAGCTTTTTCCTTCTCTTTGGCATTTATGAGTTGAGAGGTCTGTAAACCGCCACAGCTGCTCTGGTGAGTCTGTTCCATAGGTCTGTGCCACCCCAGGTCTGGGCTGGCACAGCTCACATGAGACTGTGCCTTGCTCTCAGCTCAGTGAGAAAGACCCTTCCTGTCAGCCTACCAGGCTGTCTTTAGAGGGGGATTTGTTTCTTTCTGTCACTTTGTGAGTTCTACAGCTCTAAAATTTGTAGAGTCATTTTTTACAGGTATTGGAGGTGGATGTAGTGGGGACTTAAGCAAGTTCCTGCTTTTACTCTGCCATCTTGGCTCTGGCCCCTAACATAGTAACTTTCTGGGGTCAGAATGGTTACTGCTGTTTCCTCGTTTTACCAGTCTATTTCTTGACCTTTAACTCTTTGTTAAAGTAGGACTCTGATTCCAGGGTGAAGGGTACATTGTCCCAAGCCTCAGAGGTTTGAGCAGCTGTTCAGAGGTACTTCTAGGGACCTATTAGTTTTTGTTTCTTCCAAGGTGGTATGATCTAAGGACAAGTGTAGTTACTATTCTCCTGGCCTATGCTCTTACTATGCTCTGGTCTCTGAGTGACCACAGACCCTCTTTTTTCCCTATAAACTTTGAGGAGGGTCCCTGTACCACTGCATCTGGAAGTTCTGCTGTGCTAATACTCCTCCTTGCTGTGCGACTGCAATCCAAGATTGTGACATGGATCTGAGTATGGGTAAAGCCACAGAATCCCACCTCTGTGCTGGCAAAGAGATCCCTTTAAATTCCCTCTGACCAGTTTTTTGACCCCTTTACTATCTGTGTTCTGAGATCTCTGGAAGCAGTGGCAATCATTGCTGATTCAATGTTTCCCAAGTCGTGCTCCTAATTTGCTGGGTCTGGGGATGTGCTGGTGCAGTCTTTTCTGGATTGTACTCTACTCTTATCCAGGTGTGATAGACCTTCCTGCTGATCATCTAAGTTATCTTTTGGTGGAATATTATATCACCCCCATCATTTTGTGGATTCTGCTGCTCTAGGAATTGTTTTATGACATTAATTAAAGGCATTCAGAAAAGTTTTTGCAGAGAACTCAGTTGAGTTCCTGCCTCTTCTCTACCACCTTGGCTCCCCGGCCCCCCAATCTCTTTTTTAGACTAAACATCCCTAGTTCCATCAACTGATCCTCCTATGACTCTTCTCAATTCTCATTGTCCTCCAAAGATTATGGGATTATTTTTATGTCTAGAAGTGGAAGGAAACTCAGAGCTCACCTAGTTCTCTCCCCATCTCCCTTCCCTTTTTATGTGAGGAAATTAAGTCCTAAGGGGGCTAAGTGTTTTATTCAAGGTCTTACAGGTAGTAGGCATCAGGTGGAGCTTGAACATGGAGTATTACGGAGCCTCTGTAACAACTGGTTTTCTGAAAGTCCTTCTTGAACTGTGGCACCCAGATTGATATCAATACTTCCAAAGTAGTCTAGGACATGGCTGAGTATGGCAGGACTAGAGTGCCAACATCCTGGGAAGTTATACCTCTCATAATGCAGCCTAAGAATACATTTATTTTTTCAGGGGTGGTGTGGCATGCTGCTGCTAAATCCCACAGCTGGATCATAACTAACTTGAAGTCTATTCAAAGTGCCAGATCATTTTTAGACAAACTTCTGTCTAGTCATATTCTGAGAAAGCTTTTGGCACTTGCCTATGCTACAGGCATAAAAGTTCTGGAAATAATAATATTCTATATTCCATTACATTCTAGTATTCCATTACATTCTAGTGATAACTCAATATTCCTTGATGACAGCTTCCCTTTCTTCCCCTCCTGTCTCTTCTCCTCATATTGTCTCCCTTTCCTTCTTCTCTTCTTTCTTTGTGCTTTCTCTCCTCCCTTCCTTTCTCTTTTGCTGAGAGCTCACTTCAGAAATATTGCAGCCTTGGAATTATGTCAACCATATGAACAAAGAATGCAAGGTCTATGAAAGGGGGGTGTCTTAGATATTATATTATAAAACACCTTCATTTTTACAAATGATTAAACTACAACTTCAAAACATGATGGGCCTTATCCAACATCATAGCTGTTTAGTGGGAGAATCCAAACTAAAACACACAACTTCTGATTATCATTCTCTGGACCTTTCCACCCTGAGTAAATGAACCAAAAAGCATTTTAAAGTGATTTCTATGTTAGGGACATTGAGCGTATGAACTTTTTTGAGAATACAAATATAAAAAAGTAAGAGAGTTCCCAAAACAAGCACCTTAGATTCTAATAGGGGAATACACCATTTAAAGGGGAACTTGAAATGGGGGCAAGAGAGGAGGATATGCAGCAGGTAGCATGGTTCTGCAGTTGCAAGGAAGTGACTTGATTCTGGACAATATAAAGGGGAAGGACCTATCTGATGGGATTTATATTTTCTATGGACTCCCTCTTTTAAGTGTAATAGGAATGGTAAGAATGAAGCAGTGAGTGAAGTGTCAGACCAATCAAAATTTGAAAAATTACATTTAATTTAAATGATGTTACTGAATTCTATAAACTGCTTGCCTTTTTTCCTTTATAGTTCTAAATCAGCATTTTTTGTCAAAGTTTTATGTAAAGAACACATCACCATTATTATTATTATCATCATTATCATCAACAGTGGATATTTATTCAACCTCCTTATTGTTCTTCATACTACATATTGTGTCAGTTTCCAGGTCTTTCAGATTCTACCTCCATACCATTGTTTGTATCCTTACCCCCTCCTATTCCCACCTCTTTTCTGGACCATTGCAAAGATGAAATAATTGGCAATCTATCCTCCATATAACTGTCATAGTGTTCTTCTTAAAGTATGAATCTTACACAATTCATTCCTTTGCTGAATAAACTCCAGTGACTCCTTATTTTCTCTAGGATCAAACACACATGCACACACACACACACACACACACACACACATACACTTCTCTGCTTGGTGTTTAAAAATCTTCACATCTTGACTCCTGTATACTGTGCCAACCATACTATATACTGGTCTCCTTCAAGCACTCTATTTCTACATTCAACTGGTGTACTCACTACTACTCACACAAAACATAATGTCTGGAATGGGAAAACTTGCTTGCCTTCTTTTCTACTTCTGAGAATTTTGAGTTTCTTTCAAAGCTCAGATTAAATGTTTCCTTTTACATTGGGCCTTTTCCTATCTACTAGAGCCACTTTGCCAAAATTACTTGGAATTTCTTGCATTTTAATTTACTTTGCCTAGAATGATAAATGTGTATGATGTCTTCCCTGATATGAGGTAAAGTGCTTCTAAACAGGGAGTGCCTTGTATATGTCTTTGCAGTCATAGTTCTTTGCAGTTGGTGTTTAAAAAGTTCATTGATTGACTCAGCTCCATTTTTTAAAGTTAAGCTGTATTAACCCTATGAATGGAAGCACATATTCCTACTCTCTTTAGGAATGGCATATTTTCATATGAAAACAGACTTGAAAGTGGAAATGTAATTGAATACTATTCAGGACAGCCCTTTATCTTTGGTCCAAAAGGCAGACCCTTCTAAAGAGTGAACAGGGTTCTATACTGTTCATCAAAACAACAACAACAGCAACAGGTTTCTTTTGCTTTGTAGACTTCTGTATAGGGTCAATGTAAGTTTCATTTATGATTCAAAAAATAGAAAGGAGAGTTTCCCTCCCAGCAAAAATGAATTAAATTAACATTTATACTCTATCAGGAAGAGGATCCATCTCTATAAAAACAACAAAAGCTTTTGGGATGGGTTTATTCTATTTCAGGGAGAGTAGTGGAAGAGAGGTGGTAGGATTGTGGGTGAACTGAAAGCAAGTTTTGTGCAGGGAAATGTATAGGGAAGGTAATGGTAAATACAGGACTTGGGCAAAGATGTGGTTGGGCAGTGAAGGGTAGAATTACTAATAATTATTGTAAAGTTCTACAATATCAGAAGCTGAGGGGAAATAGTTTTTTTGAGGTTGAAGGGGAAAGGGAAGTATGATCTGTGATCTAAAAGTTTTTATATTCTGCCTCATGACAAGAATTTTTCTCCTCCAAGTTTACATATCTCACTTGGGTTGGAATTAAGGAGCCGGCTGCAGAATTTAGCCAATGTTTTGACAGACCTCTCTAACAAAGGAGAGCATTCATAGCAAGGATTCATAATAACAGGGATTAGTCTACTTCTAATTCATTAAAATAATGCAACCTGCCCAATAATCAATGCTTTGATTAGGAGAGAAGAAACCATTTTGTTCATTTGAAAACTGCCTTTTTAAAAAAATATATGGATGAAGACTAGAAACTGAGCCATTCTAACATTGTCTCATGAGTCTAACTGAAAAAAAATGTAAATTAAAAAAAAACACCTTGAAGTGTCTCATTTGCATCTCTTCTGAAGGTGTACTTCTTGGCCCTTTTTTACCCAGAAAAATTATAAGATCCAAATTCACCTGAATCTAATGATACTTTTGAGAAGAGATTGTGACTTTGGATGTACTAATAAATGTCACAAATTCACAGATGATCATGCATCAAAAATTCAACAAAGAACCCAGATCTCCTGAATCCTGAATTGATGATGCCAGGCACATTCAGGAGAACTGAGTGGGAAGGGGACTTATGGCCAGTCAATCATTAGGTGGCATGAACTGTGACTGTACTCTCCACATATTGACCACAATGGCATTGCAATTAGGAAATTTTACTAACCTTGTACACATGGATCAGATGAAATTTGTTAAGTTAATAGTTTTCTCACTTTGTGTTCCTAACCCTAAATATAGCTGTATAAGCCAGTTATTGGGTTTCTAGGAAGTTCACAGGATAGGGAGCTTCCCAGATGAATGGGTGTGTACCCCAGCTGGACAATATGGAAGCAGGGAAAACTTGTGACAAAGGCCTGAGGTACAAATAAACAAACATTTATTAAGTATCTACTATATGATAAGGAATTAGAGAAGCTCAACAGAAAACATCAAGGATTCAGACACAGGGTTTTACCCTCTCTTTTTCCCCTTTCATTTAAAATAATCAATACAGGGAGCCAAGATGGTGACATAGAAGCAGCAGCGTCCCACAGCTCCCATGCAGCCACCCTAAACACCCATAAAAATATGATGCTGGACAAATTCTAGGACTCTCAAACTCAAAAAATACAGAAAACACATCTCTCGCGGAAGGCAGCTCGGCAGCAGGGGATCATCCTGGCAGGACTCAAGTGGAGGCTTGCCCAGCTTGGAACCAAAACCCCGGCCAGGCCCTGGAGCAGTAGGAAGGAGCCAAGCTGAGTCCAAGCCAGTCTACAAGAGAGAAGATCTACAGCCTCCAGCAACTCCACATCTACCAAGGTGTGAAAAATAGGCATTAAAGAAAGCTGTGAAAAATAGAGATTAGAGAAAGGCAGCTGGCAGGAGGGGCTCTTCCCAGGCCAGGAGTTGAGATCAGCCTAGCCTGAAAACACCATGTGGCCAGGCTCCAGGGTGGCATAGAGGAGCTGAGCCTCCCAAGCCAAAGCATGAGTTTACTTCAGAGAAGATCTAAAGCACCTGGAACAATCTGCATAAGCCAGGATTAAAGGTCAGTGAAAGTAAGTGAAGCTTTCAAGCTAAATTTGGGAGAGGAAAAGCAGTTTGGCCAATCTACCCCCAGGGCAATGAAGCAGTGGGGGAAGGGCAAAAACTGCTGTAACCAGCAGATGCCCCCACTGGACTGCTTCAGAGCCCCTGGCCTGCGGATCCCACAGGGGGCCTGAGTCGATTGATCAGGGCCAAGTGCTCTTGTGTTGAGTGCCCTGGATCCAGAAAATGGTCTTGGGTGGAGGTCCTGGGGAGCGCTTTCAGCAAGCCAAAGCTAGGGGAGGCTGCAACATCCCCCTAAAAGCTCTGGCAGCTGGGAAGACCCCAGCAATTAGGAACAGAGCTTTCCCCCCTGGAAGCAGAGTTTCGCAAAGCTAAAAAAAAACCAATTAATTGACTGGTCAACATGAGCAAAAGGAAGCAAAATAAAAACAGCAATAAAACTCTAGAATCCTTTTTTTGTGGACAAAAAGGATCAAACCATGGAATGGGAGGAAGACAACACAGTCAGAAATCCCACACCAAATGCTTCCAAGCCTCTTGAAGAATGCCTAGAAGCTATAGATAATCTAAAAAAGGACTTTGGAAAACAAATAAGAGAAGTGGAGGAAAAATTTGGAAGAGAAATGAGAGTGATGCAAGAAAATCATGAAAAGAGAGTCAACAACCTCACTGAAGAAAATAACACTTTAAAAAATAGATTAATTCAAATGGCAAAGAG
>JAQQSW010018553.1:0-11218 GCA_028646575.1 Pseudocheirus occidentalis | reverse complement strand
AGCCTGGTGGGGGCTGCAGCTGGTTCCAGCAGTTCCCTTCCCCCACTGCTTCCTTGCCCGGGGGTAGATTGGCCGAACTGCTTTACCAACCCCAAATTAATTTTCAAAGTTTAACTTTCACTAACCGGTCTCTGAGGATTTGAAGATTCCCTTAGGCAGGTGCTTTAGATTTTCTTTGAAGTAGAGGCTTGGGAGGCTCACTCCTCCAGGCCACCCTGGGGCCTAGCATGGCCGTTTGTGGTTTTGGGCTGGCACGGTCTCTGTTCCGCGGGTGTGAGCTGCCCCTCTCCTGTCCTGTTCCTCAGGCCTTGGCAGATGTGGAGGTGCTGGAGGCTGTAGATCTCTCCTGCAGACTGGCTTCGGTGCCTGCTTGGCTCAGCTCAGCCAAGCTACTTCCCGCTGCCCGGGCCTGGCCTTGGTCTCGGCTTCAGGCTGTTCCAGCCTCCGTTTTTGGCTGCCGGGATGAGCCCCTGCTGCTGAGTTGCCTTCAGCGAGAGATGTGTTCTGTGTATTTTTGTGTGAGTCTGAGAGTCCTGGACTTTATCTGGGCTCATAATTTTCTGGGTGATTAGGGTGGTGGTGTGGGAGCTGTGGGACCTTGCTGCTTCTACACCGCCATCTTTGCTCTGCCCTTTTTCACTTTGTTCTTTTTTTCCCTCTCCCCACCTTATACTCAGGTTTTCCTCAGTCTTTATTATGAACTACCCATTTATTAATAAGAATCTTAGAAATAAATTTTACATTTTACATATATAAAAATTATACAGTCTGTCCTTATGGATCCCTTATAATAAGTCTTTGTTATGTAGCTTATATTTCTATTGGCTCTCATATGTTGAATTGTCTATTAAGTTCAGGATTTTTTTTAACAAAGTCTTGAAAATCTGAGAATTTATGAAATGTTCATTTTTTTGTTTCAAGATAATAGTTAACTTTGCAGCATATGATATTTTCAGGCTGAGCCCCAGTTCTTTTGCTCTTTGCTGTGTTGTTTTCCAAGACCTGCGGTCCTTTAATGTTTCTGCTGCTGGGTCTTGTGTAATTCTGATTGTGGCACCATCATATTAAAATTGTTTTAATCTTAATACTTTTAATATTTTTCCTTGAGCCGGGGATTTTGGAATTTGACTATGATATTTGTATGAGTTTTCTTCATAGGATCTCTTTTAAGTGGTGATCGATGAAGTTTTTCTCTTTCTACTTTCCTCCCTTGTTCTAATGCTGGAGGATGCCAACTTTTTGCTTGAAGAAAGATGCCTAATCTGGCCTCAGACACTTAATACTTACTAGTTGTGTGACCTTGGGCAAGTCACTTAACCCCCAATTGCCTTGCCTTCCCTCCTCCAAAAAGACAAAAAAAAAACCAAGAAAGATGCCTAATCAGTTTTCAGAGGAAGAAATCCAAGTTATCAACAGTCATATGAGGCATCTAGGTGGTATGATGGATAGAATGCTGGCCCTTGAATCAGGAAGACATGAGTTCAAATCCAGCCTCAGATGCTTGATAGTCATGTCTTATTTCGACCCCCACGACCACCTGCTGAGATAGGTATTACAGGTGTTTTTATCTCTTTTTCAGAAGGAAAAAGTAAAGTTCAGGGGCAGTTTAATGGCATGGAGTAAAAAAGCATTCATTAAGGACTGACTATGGGCCAGACCCCTGATAAGCAATGTGGGTGCAGATAGAAAAATGAGGTGCTCCGCACTTTTGTTGTTCTGTTGTTTTCTAGTCAAGTCTGACTCTTCATGATCCCATTTGGGGTTTTTTTAGTGGAGATAACTGGGATGGTTTGCCATTTCCTTCTCTGGTTTATTTTACAGATGAAGAAACTGAGGTAATCAGGGTTTCATGGCTAAGAAGTGTCTAAGGCCAGATTTGAACTCAGGAAGCTCAGTCTTCCTGACTCTAGGCCTGGCGCTCTATCTTTTGCACCACCTGGCTGCCCTTTCTGTGCTTTTAGGGAGCTCGTATGAGGTGATAATATGTATAGGAGGGTCGTCTTCAGGGCACATAGAAAGGGCAAATGGTCCTTAGAGTCTGGACGGCAAAGGGCCAGTATAGATGATGAGGCAGTCTGGTCCCCAGCTGTACTAGCCACATCTGCCTCACTGCACCCCCCAGCACCTTTGGGGTGCAATGGCAAGGCAAATGGTCTTTCACCTATCACTGTTGGGAAAAGGAATAGTAGGCATTTATTACTTTTTGACCATGGGAAAAGGGGTCGTAGGCCTGAAGGTTGATGTGGAGCAGGAGCCTGGGTTACCTCAGGCAGAAGTGGGGATGGGGGTTGAGGTGAACATGTAGTAACTGCGCAGTGGAGATTGGGTTGGAGGAAAGGAAGAGTTTCTTATATGCTGCTTCTGCTGGGCCCTAACGTCACCGATGCCTAACGTCACTAACGTACTTGCCCCTGATCACAAAGTTGGCAAATGTCAAAAATGAGATCTGAACCCAGGCTTTCCTGATTCTGAATCCAGCCTTCTCTCGTGTCATGGTGGCAGACTAGAATATTAAAAGACCATTTTGTCTTCTTCCATCTGGGGATCATTTTAGCAGAAGCCTTTTAATCTCTTGTGGTCGGTCACTTTAGGACCAAGTCAATGAGAACCCACTCTCTGGACTTTGTCGGATGAGTGACACAAAATCAGAATTGCCAAAAATACTCAGTTGGCCATTTTTCCCATGATATTCCATGTTCCTTTCTAATACCAACAAGATTCCATAAGGTTGGGCTCCTACTATATCCATCAAATCTTGAGAGACCCATTAATGACTTACTTCCAGCATTGGTCATCTGGGGTATGGGGCGGGGAGAGTTGAACTCCTTCTCTTCCCTCATTTCCTCTCCCTTCCCCTGTCCCCTCCATGAAGTCTGGATCACTTTATAGTCCATATTCCAGGCAAAATCAGACTAGATAAGCCCCTGATTACATTGTAGAATGCTCGGATTCTGGCAAAAGCATGGTGGTTCCACCTATTTAGAGCAAATGTCCCTTGCTCTGAGGAACGTCTTATGCCCTATCTTTGCTATCTTTGTAAAGCCTCTCTTTCACCCTGTTCCTCTTACTCATGCTGATTTCCTCATGTCTGGCTACTACTTGAAGGGGCCTTCCAAGGACTTACTCCTTGTCCATGCTCAGGAGCAGCAATCCTTGACTAAGGGATAAAGTTGTTATGATGCAAAATCTATCCCCCTGGGCTTCTAGCTCCCTGGGAACTAACTGCTCAGTGTGTTTAGCTTCTCCAAATCACCTGATCAACTCCATTATCTCAATTAGTTAATTTGTGACATTTTCCTTATAGTGACATATGACTGCATCCGGGTAAAACAAGCTGCCTCAGACCAGGGTGCCTGCATCTTCTTTCTGTCAGAGCACCTCGTTCTCTGCTGACATGCTTGGGGAGGGATGCTGAGGGTGCAGTGAGGCAGATATGACTAGTATAGCTGGGGACCAGACTGCAGTCTCCTCCATCTGTCCCTGGAGCGGTGCTGTTAGCTGGCTCAGGACAGTCCAGAGTCACTGGACTCTTTTCCTTTGTCCTTCAGTAATGCCCTTGGTCTAGCAGAAGGAGAGAAGGTGCTCAATTGAAGGATTAGCCCTTAGTAAGATGTGGTTGGGAGCTATAAGGAATAGGGAGACATTTTGATTCAACTGTACCTTCTTCATCTCCAGCCCTGCCTCTGTCCAACTGCTTAAACCCCCTCCCCCCATCTTCATTTCTCTTACCAATTTGATTTCACATTCACAACTTCCACTTTCAGGATCTGCTCCTGACACAGTCCTGCTTATCTCTCTGAGAAAAGAGCAAGTGAAGCTAGTCCAAAAAGCAGCATGAGGTATTCAGGGTTAGATATAAGGAAGGATTTCCTAATGGTAAAGGTTGCTTAACACTGGAGTATGTGGAGTAAAATGAGTTGGTAGAATTTCCTTTTCTAGGCATTTAGGCAAAGATCTTTGAAGACAAGCAAGTCAGTTATCTGTCTCGTGTGGATTACAAATGGCCTTGAAGATGGAGGTGAGGGGGAGATCGGTTAAATACCTTTCAGGGTTCCTTAAAGCTACTGGATTACATGTTGTAGATTTTCTTGAAGTGATAGGGGCCTTGGATAGCACTTTTACCCATTAGAAACCAGCTCTTTCCTTGTCTTCTCTCTTCCACCTTAGACCTTTGGTCTTGGCCTCTGTGTTCCATAAAGTCACAGGCAGCCTAGTTCAATGGACTGTATACAACAGGGACAGTGAAGTCTCTCTGGCTTGAGCAGTCATGTCTGTGCCTCAATATCTATATCTTTAAAATGGGTAGCACTGAATCTATAGAGGTATAGATAACTAATAAAGCGTGCTGCAATGCCAATGGGATGGAAGTGCTTGTTAACAGTAATAATAATATGATTGCATGATCTGGGTTTCAGCCCAAGCAACTATTTTTTGACCACATTAAAATCCTGTCAGCTCTATCTTTGCTCCTAGAAAACCCCTCAAAACCCTTGCCTGTTGCAGCAAGACTTTCCCTTGTAGAGCTGTGAGACATATGTCCAATTAATGTAAGAAAATTGCTTTAATATATAAATTGTTGACTGATCTAATGGGACATATGTGTGGTTAATTGAAGAAGAAAGGATGCAGGGACAAGTCCCCTTCTCCACTGATCTACTTATCCCTTCCCTATGCTTTTTTTTTTTTCCCATTTTGCTTAAGTGTACATAGTTGACACTCAATAAATATTTAATGATTTATTTATTATATAGTGTATTTGTTTTTGCAAAATATATTTTAAGAAAAATATAGTTAAACCAGTTTACATTTTTAAAATGTAGTTTAAAACAATTGTCCAGCCTGCTTTTGACCAAATAAGGAGACTGTATATCTGAATTATTGAAAATTCTAGGGGTAAAAGAGAGGAATCTGAGTTAATGGGATTGTTCTGCAACTATGGGTTCTTCCAACAAAGCTCTAAGTACAAATTGTTAGCCCCTAATTTGTAGGATTCAATCTAATATGATTTCTCAAATTTAATTTTGGGTTATGTGAATGTGTGTGTCTCTTCCACTTTCCTGCCCAGTCCATGAATATTTTTTTTATTATGCCATAGCATGAATATTTATTATTTTCATTTAATAATAATAATAGCTAGCATTTATATAGCACTTTAAAGTTTGCAAAGCACTATGCAAATATTATCTTATTTGACCCTTTCCACAGCAAATATTATCCCCATCTTACAGGTATGGAAACTGAGGCAGATAGGCCAAAGGACTTACCCCTAAGGTTAGTAAAGTTCTGAGACCATATTTGAACTCAGGTCTTGCTGAATCTAGGTCCAGTGCCTATGCAGGGCTATGCTGTGCCTACTACATAGTGCCAGGCAGTCTGCTTAGGTGCCCAGGTGCAAGATTTCGGCCTTTAATTTAATTATGATCTCATTCTGCATTGTTGTTGAGTCGTTTTCAGTTGTATCTGACTCTTTGGAGTTTTCCTGCAAAGATACTGGAATGGTTTGCTATTTCCTTTTCCAGCTCATATTTACAGATGAGGAAACTGAGGCAAACAGGGTTAAGTGACTCTCCCAGGGTCACACAGCTAGTAAGTGTCTGAGTCATGAGGGCAAAGACCCCAGTGATTAGGGCTGAGCCTTGCCTGGTCAATTTCTAATCAGAATTATAACTTGCCTTTGTTTAGTGCTTTATAATCTGCACATATGATCTCACATTGTCTAAGACAAATTACATAACCTCAGTTTCCTTATCTGTAAAGTGGGAATAATAAATAATATTGGTAATAGTTCCCTCACACAGTGCTGTTGTGAGGCTCAGACATGATAATATATGTAAAGTGCATTGAAAATCTTGAAGCATCATATACGTGTCAGTTGTTAATGGTGATAATGATGATTAGTATTTTTGAATATTCATAGCAACTCTGAGAAGTAGGTAGGAGGTCATTTCCATTTTATAGATAAAGCAAGTGAACCTTTATGAGAATATTGGCCAAAAAAATATAATTAAGTGGCAGAACAATTTGCTTATAAAAGAACCTAAGTATAAAAAAATGAGCATATCATATGTACATATATATATGTGCATATATATATATGTATGTATTACATATACTTACAAAAGTATGTAAATTTAATTATAAAAGTGTGAGCCCAAAGCCTTCTGACTCCAAGTCCAGAACTCTGTCTGTTCTGCTAAGATGCCTTCTGCCGCCTCGGCCCCCTTGAGTCCCCAGCTTCTCAGTACAGAAGGGAACGTGACCAGCGGCGGCTGCCCTTTCCTTCTGATGTCCAGCCCCCCACTAGAAGGATAGTTGCAGGTGGGGGGGTGGGAAAGCAAACGCTGGCACTGTGTCCTGTTGATGGCTGAGCATCCTTTTTCCTTTTGACACCAGAGGTAATTGCCATTCCTGAAATACTCTGCATCCAGCTGGCAGAGAAATTGTTGGGAACAAATTAATTATTCAGCCTCGCAGTGTGGGTGATTGAGGGGTAGATGGAGGGAAGGTTTTTTTAGGGCTCCCAGATTTGGGCAACTGGTTAGGGACAGGAAACCCTTTAGACAAATAGAGCTGTGTGTGTGTGTGTGTGTGTGTGTGTGTGTGTGTGTGTATCCCTGAGTGATTATACATGTGCAGCAGGTAAAACAATTGGCCTGAAGTCAGAAAGCCTGGGTTCAAAAAAACCAGGCGTCAGAGAGCCTGGGTTCAAATTCTGATTCTTTCACTTACTCCCTGTGTGTTGTCATTTAACTGCTTTGGGTCTCAGTTTTCATATGTATAAAATGGGGTGTAGGGTTGGAATAGATCATCTTTATTGCTTCTTCCAGCCTTAAACATTTTTTCCCCCAGAATTAATTTACCAGTCTTAAACCTTCCAGTCTAAGTAGAGTAAGAGAGTTCTTTCTGGGGAAGGCTCTAGGATGGTCTTCACACCCCCTCACACCTTCTACTATCAGAAATGTTACTGTTGAAGATCCACTCACTCAGCAAGCACATATCATCAAATCAAAGGAGAGAATATTCATAATAAGCTCTTAGTATGTGGGTGCTCACGGCCTGTGGTGGACACTGTATTAATCTTTCTGTCCTTCCTTTTCCTTCTCTTCCCACCCCTTCTTAGGAGGTAAACCTATACACCCATCTCACTTAGAAAAGGATGGGACAGTGTTAGGTCAAATGCCTTTATAAATCCTCGCATTCGGCTTTATCTAAATTACTACCTGCATCATGGGTTCAAGTTCTGTGTTCAAGTCCCAGCCCTGATATTTACTAGTTCTGTGACCTTGAGGAAGTCATGTTGACCTCTGAAGTTGGAGTTTAGACACTTTGATGTCTTCATCTGCAAAATGGGAAATAATTGGGGCAGCTAGGGGGTGCAGTGAATAGAGCACCTGCCCTGGAGTCAGGAGGACCTGAGTTCAAATCCGACCTCAGATACTTAACATTTACTGGCTGTGTGACCTTGGGCGAGTCACTTAACCCCAAATGCCCCGCCTTCTCCTCATCAGAAAGGAAAAAAAGGGAAATAATGATATTTGCATCTCCTCTGTAAGATGGAGGTGATGATATTTTTTTCCTACCTACCTCACGGGGTTGTTGTGAGGAAAGCTTTTAACAAATCTTAAAGTACCATATAAAGATTGGTTATCATTTTAGGGAGGTAACGCAGATAGAGGGCCAGTTTTGAAGTTTTCTTGGCTGCAGGTAAGAAGGTGGAGTGATGGGATTTGAGGAGCACTTGGAAGGTCTTCTCTCTCTCCCTTCCTCCTTTCCATTTCCTCCCCTCCCAGTTATCCCCTCCCCATACCGCCACCTCTCTCCCACATGAGCACCTCTGGGGTGAGGGCTCCCCAAGCCCCATCCAGGGCTGCTCATCCACCTTTGGTGTTCACCTTTCACCTGTGGCTCTGAGAAGATACAGCACGCTCAGCAGCCCTACCCCAGTAAACTATCTCTGTAAATGGGCTAAACAAGGTTGAGGGTAACCGAGGGACCTCAAACCCAGCTGGTGAGTTAGGGCAGTGTCTACCCCAAGCATGTGAAGACTTCCCGTGGCAGAATGGGCAGGTGAGAACAATTTGTTCCCATGACTGTGAAAGGTGGCTGCAGCAGGCGCTGTGGAGCCAGTAGAGCTTGGTCAGATGTTGAAGATGCCAAGGTCACGCGTTGCTTCCCGGCCTGTCCACCACCAGCCCTTCTGACTTCTGTGACTCTGGAAGAGAGCGTAAGGCCAAGGCTTCCTGCAACTCTGTCTCCCTTAAATCCCATTCACACACAAGTCATGACGTCACATGTGGCGTCACTGGTCCTCTTTTGACTATTATAAATACCCAGATTAACTACAAAGGACACATGAGGGAAGACACTACCTGTGTCCAGAGAAAAAACTGATAAACAAAAGTACGTATAGAATAGTTTTACATATATCTATCTGTGTGTGTATGTATACATGTATGTATACATATCCATCCATCCATCCATATACTTGTGTCTAAGCCATCTCTATGGTGGGGGAAGAGGGAAGAAAAAGGAAAAAAGGAAAAAACGTTTATACAATAACTTTATTATATATTTAAAAGGAATAGCAAGTTGAGCATAATAGGTTTGCAGTTTCACGTGCAGTCTTTTAAAAAATTATACTGTGTCATGGCAATGCTTGTTTTATTCCATAAATTAAGACTAAAATGAAGAAATTTTAAAAAGAAAAGAAAGGACCAGTTGCAGCTAGGTGATGCAGTGGATAGAGATAGGAAGACCTGAGACCCTGAGTTAAATCTGGCCTCAGACGCTTACTAACTGGGTGACCCTGGGCAAGTCATTTAACCCTGTTTGCCACTTAATAAAAAGAAAAAGAAAGAAAACGAAGGACAAATAGCAATAAGTCATGTGTCGCTTTTTAAGCCTCTCTACTCCATGCAGGTCTTGTGACTTCAGGCAAATTCTTTAACCTTAAATTCTGTGAGTTTATGTCCATCAGAATAGAAGGAACTCCCTAATTTCTCCCCCCCCTTGACTTGTTTATTTACTTTTAGTTTACGGGATTCAGTTCCACAATCCCTTGAGTTTCAGATTTTCTCCCCTCCTTCTCTCCCTCCTCCCACCCCATGGCATACAATCAAGTATAGGATCTGCAAACACTTTCACATTGTGCAATGGTCTGGTTGTGTGGAAGGGTTGTAACCAATGGAGTGAACGATGGGAAAAAAAGAAAGAAAACCAAACATGAAAAAGAACGATAGCACGTGTTGCTTCAGTCTCCATTTAAACTCTGGTCTTTCTAGACCTTTCTCTGAATATAGACTTCTCCTTCCATCCTGAGACTTGTAGAGTTGTCTTATACCTGTGTGTTGCACGTTGTGGCTGTGTACAGATTTTTTCTGGTTCTGCTTTTCTCACTTAGCATCAGTTTGTATAGGCTTTTCCAGGTGAATATGAAGACCGTCTCCTCCCCATTTCTTATAGCACAACAGTATTCCATTACATTCGTATACCACAACTTGTTTAGCCATTCCCCAATGGATGGGCATCCCCTTAATTTCCAGTTTTTTGCTGCCACAAAGACAGCTGCAATAAATATTTTTGTACATACAGGTCTTTCTCCCACTTCTTTGATCTCTTTGGAATACAGCCCCAGAAGTGGTATTACTGGGTCAAAGGTTATGCAATTATTTATAGCCCTTTGGGCATAGTTCCAGATTACTCTCCAGAACGGTTATATCAGTTCACAGCTCCACCAACAATGCATTAGAGTTCCAGTTTTTCCACATCTTCTCCAGCATTTGTTTTCCTGTTTTGTCATCTTAGCCAATCTGAATGGTGAGATGTGGTACTTCAAAGTTGTTTTGGTTTGCATTTCTCAAATCAATAGTGATTTAGAGCATTTTTCCATGTGCTTATAGATATCTTTAATTTCTACCTCTGAAAATTGCCTGTTCATATCCTTTGACCATTTATCAGTTGGGGAATGACTTGTATTCTTATAGATTTTACTTAATTCCTTGTATATTTTAGAAATGAGGCCTTTATCAGAGACACTAGTTGTAAATATTCTTTGCCAGTTTCCTACTTCCCTCTTAATCTTGGTTACATTGGCTTTGTTTGTACAGAAACTTTTCAATTTAATGTAATCAAGATTAACCATTTTTGCATTTGATAATGCTCTCCAACTCTTCTTTGGTCATAAAGTCTTCCCTACTCCATAAATCTGACAGGTAAACTAAGGAATTCCCTAATCTAATGAAGTCACAGGTCTGGACAAAAAAATCAATCATTTAGTCAATCTGGTCCTGGGGTAGATGCCAAACACAGCTATAGTATTAGAATTTTCTATAGAATTATTGCCCTCCTTCCCCCCACCCCCATCAACAACACATTGGTGAAGTATACAGAGCAGCAGCTTAAGAGAAGACCTCCCCCTCCCACCAGTTACCCACATAGCTACAGCTGTGTCTTTTCCAAAACACCAAAGGTATCTGGTAGCAATAGTGACCGGACTCTTTCCTCCCTTCCCAGCCTTCTCCCTCCCATACATTCCACTGTTCACTGATTACTCCATCTTTGTTCTCCTTGTCTTGGCACTTGCTGGCTCTCCCCCATGCCAGGAATGCTCTCCCTCTTCACCTCTCCCTCTTTAACATCCCTGACATTTTTCAGGCCTATGCTCAAATGTAACCTGCAGCAAGAAAACTTCCCCAGTTTACCACCCACTTGAGTCTTCCTCTCAAAGAGTCTTTTCCTTCTTTTCTTTGTATCATCTTTCCAGTGGTAGACTTCCAGTAATCAGAAACTCCCAGTCTCCTAAAGCAGCTTATTCTTCCTTGGGGCAGCTCTAATTATTAGGAAGCTTTTCTTTACTTTCATGCCTAAATCTATTTCTCTGCAACTTGCAATCATCATTCCTAGTTTTTAGGGGTTGAGGGGTAGGTAAAGCAGGTCAAATTGAATCCTTCTTTTACATGACTGCCTTTCAGATATTTAAAGACAGCTATCATGTCCCTTTTAATCTTATCTTCAGGGCAGTTCCTAATTCTTTCAGCTGTTCCTCCCATAATCCATAGTGTGTGATTCCCTCACCATCTTGGTTTCCTCTCCTGGATATGTTCCCCTACATCAGTATCCTCCTAAAATGTGCCTCCCAGAAAGGAAGAGTGTACTCTGGCTGTGGTGTGATGAGTTCTGTATCATTCACAAATTTTGTAAGCTTGCCATCTATACCTTC
>JAQQSW010018552.1:0-11219 GCA_028646575.1 Pseudocheirus occidentalis | reverse complement strand
AAGCAAAAATAATACCATATATTTTATCTGATATTAGAATAGAGGGAGGGGTAGGAGAGGAAAATGAGAAGGCAGTTTAAATTATATAAATATGTATATACATATATACACACATACATATGTGTGTTTATACATACATGTTATTTATCATGAACACAATTACTTTTGTTTCAACTTGATAATATGCACCCCTCTCATAAACACCCCCCACAGCATGCACACACACACACACACACTGATTTTAAAAGATACCTTTGGATAAAACCTCTAATGCATTCAACTGAATGAAAATTTACTGACTACCTTACTAAGTGCAATAAAGGTAATATAAATGATCCCACATGTACCAGAAATGGCAACCCAGAAAACATAATTTGCTGTCCGGAAAGTACAGTTTTTCAATGGGTAAAAGGCTTATTGAAGATAAACAAAATTTGATCTTGCCAAAATAACCAACTACTCTGAGTTTCTTACTGAATGTGCACTTTATTATTATTGTAAAGAGGGGGAACTGGTAGAGATAAAGAGGTAGTACTTCTTCCTGGTACTTCTGCCTGGTACTGATGCTAAATCACATCTTTGTTTTGCCAGGCTCTCCATCCTTACTACAGTCTAGCACTTCCCATTGTCTTCCAAGGGACATATAAGGGGGCCAGCAAAGGAGTGTGTGTATTCATGGAGAAATTGCCATTATTAATTATCACCACTCCTACCATTCCTTACGACTTACTACTCTACAACAGTCTCCCCTCCCAGGAAAAGTTTGGGCCTGGCCTTGGCACTCTGTCTTTTCTAGCCAGTTTTTTTTCCCAAAGCCCAAGAGAGATTAGGGCATGACAGTGTAGAGAAGGGGCCAGTGATGGAAAATGGAAGCCTCTGGCCTAACTACCTGAGGCCACTGAGGTGTTCCTAAGAGAGTGGTTTAGATGTTAATGAGAAGACTTCTGCTGCTACTGATAACTGAGGTAGAAGAGGGGCAGAAGATTCATTAAAAATATTGAGTTTGTCCATTCCCCTACTACCTACATTCTGACAGTTCTTATTTTCACTCACTTCAGTGCAGACGAATAGTAAGAAGTTAAATGTATATTTCACAGTTCTGTTGACACATATGTCAAGTTCAGCATATTCTTTAACGCTGCAGTAGGACTCACTCTTCCCAAGGGATGCTTACGTTCAACCTGTCAGTTCGACTCTTAATCTGTCCCATATACAACTGAACAGTAACTGGGAATGTAACCCCAGATAGAATGAGAAGCAACATATTAGCACAACTGGACGACTATTGCAGTTTTCTTTGTCAACCAGCTATCTCTCCTACACCATGCCCACTACAGAAAAAAAACGCGAATCCACTGAGCTGGTTTTGGCCCATCGCGTCGTGCTGCTGTCCTTGGTGCTGAAAGGCTTTCGCTCAATAGAACTAAGGGACAAAAGGGGTCCCAACGGTTGTCCACATGAGAGGTAGTATGGCATACTTAGCGAGGTTAAGGAAAATCTTTGGAAGTCAGGGCAAGGTTCTACTATCCCTTTCATGCTCCTAGCCCCTGAATGTTGACTTCCTCCGTAGCCCCCCACCCAAACCCTTTTGCGTCCTCAAAATGCAGACATGAATAAATCTAATTGACCCCAAATCCAGCTGTAATAATGAGGAAAATGTTCCGCAGTCCCCTGCGTTATCTCCTACATTTTCCTTTCACACAGTGGTCGCTTACCACCCCCTCCCCCTTCCCCTATATCTCACGGGGGAAATGCAGCCCACCCTTCCCCCTCCCCGAGTTCTCTCTCTCTCTCTCTCTCTCTCTCTCTCTCTCTCTCTCTCTCTCTCTCTCTCTCTCTCTGTCTCCCTCTCTCTCTCTCTCTCCCTCTCTCTCTCTCTCCCTCTCTCTCTCTCACATACACACACACACACACACACATCTATAATCTACAAACCCTCTATATCTTGGGGAATGTTTCAAATACAAACTATATTTCTCTCTCCTTACCCACTCCCACCTTCCTCTCATGCAATACGAACACGAAAGAAACGCATCTTACCCCGGGTGGAGGGCGAGTAGGAGCAGAACCCACACCATCATTTTCAGAGAAAATGCAGGAGACGAGAGTACCCGGGTTCCTGTTCTCCTTGCAACTGGAGAACTCATCGTTTGGTGTTTTTACTCCTCCTTTCCTCTTGGTTGCAGACGGGTCTCTCCTTTCTTTATTATTGCTATTAGTATGCTTGATAATATGTAGTGGCTCCCCCTCCACCACCCTCCCCTACCAGGTCCCGTCAGTGGGAAAATGCATTGCTCCCAGTCACGGGAATTGATATTCAGAGTGCAGAAATAAGATCAACAGCCTAAACCCTAGCAGATACAATCAAAGCGCCAGCTCAGGCAGCAGCTCCCCAAATCTTGGAGAATAATATAATAGAGAGTGGAGAAAAGAGTGAGAGGTGGGGGTGGGGAAAGCACATAGAGGGAGTTAAGGGGGAGAACAACGCTCGCAGACACACTCACACATACACTTGCCCCCCACACTCACGCATCACTTTCCCAAATCCATCAGTTAAAAAAGAAAGGAAGAAAGAAAGAAATGAAAAGAAAATGACTGGAGCTGCTGCCTGAATGCAGATTAACTCCGAGGTCAAAGTGGAAGTGATGCACGCTGCTGCAGCGCAGATTAACACATGCGTGGTGTCGTCCTGGCTGCTTTTTAACGTCTGGTTACACACTCATTGCATGCAAGTCATGGCTTTCATGGAAAGGGGGTGGTATTCAGACATCTCTTAGCAAAGGCCAGGAACAATGTCGCCAGGGACAGAAGGTCTGTCTCAATCGGAATTGAGAAGGATATTCATTTTGGGTTTTGTAGTGTCAGAGATTGTGATTTAGGTAAAGGGAAGAAGGGTGGTTGTTGCTA
The DNA here is from genome assembly GCA_028646575.1 of Pseudocheirus occidentalis. Taxonomy (NCBI): domain Eukaryota; kingdom Metazoa; phylum Chordata; class Mammalia; order Diprotodontia; family Pseudocheiridae; genus Pseudocheirus; species Pseudocheirus occidentalis. The sequence goes on along the minus strand of JAQQSW010018552.1, from coordinate 8,312 downwards.
TGTAACCCATCCATCCCCAGTGGGGGAACAGCATTGGTGGAGTCCTTATGAATGAGGTGATAAAGAGTGAGGTAGGACTAAAAGGAGGTTGTAGAAACTAAATTATTTCAAGCCCTTCCCCTCATCCTACATTAAACTGCAGTAGGCAATTCAGAGATGCATTTGAGGAAGCTGCAAAATAGTTCATGGGGGTGGGGGGGTGACCATATGGCACCTTCCTCATTCTTTAAGTGGAAATGACTGAGAAAGGAAATGCCACTTATCTACTGTTTAAAAATGTCAGGATCAGTTTGCAGGTGATGGTTCACCCAGAGAGTAGAGGAAAGAATCCAAATTAATTAGAAGTAACAAACTCCAAAGAGATGAAGTAATTGAAAAACTGGGTTTTTTTATTTCTTCTTATTGGTCACTATCATAGAGATGAGAAAGGGATTATCTTCCTTTTTCTTCCCAAGGATGCATTACCATGGATACTGAATTAGCCATGGATACTGAGGTGTCCAAGGAAAACCTCTCATTATTTGAAAATATTTTTAAAGCAGTGGCAAAACAAAGCAAAACAAAAACTACACCAAGTCTCCTGGTATGGGCCTGAGTATTCTCGAGTTGACTGACCTCCATTTCTCCTTCCCAGTAAAAAGGCAAGACAGAAGAGTTTTAAAGAAGTTATAATTGAGGGTTACTGACCTAGCTTCCAGAGGTACTATGCAGACTTCTACAGCTTAAGTAGCCATCCTCCTTTTGAGAAGTTCTTTTGGCAACATAAAAACTTTTGAGGAGGTGACAGGGGCATTTGGGTGACAGATGAATCTATCAGGCCCCTATCCTGTGTGCAACTCTAGTCTGCAACAGCTACCGATTATGTGAATCTTATTTAGTTTAAGCAAGTGAAAGGATTTTTTTGTGGGGGGGGGAATCTGGAGAATGGAGTCATAAGTATCTCAGAAAAGTGCTTGAAGCTGTGGAGGCAGCCAGAAGTCAAGGGTTATGTAAGTCTTTTGATGAGTATTAATCTAAAACAAATGAAGAAAATCAATCTCCATTTGAAAACTACTTAATTTCTTCCCCCATCTGTTAAAAAATTGAAACAAAAATAAACCAGTCAATATGCTCTTTAGCAGTCATGAAGTTTTACAAAATTCTTTTCTTTCAATTAACTTATAAAACTAAAAAAAAGAGCCTAGTACCTTTAAAATGCGGGTCAATGCAAGTTGAATAGCTAAATATGTATCACATGGCATTTTATAGACTTCCCCCAAAACATAGTATTTTAAGTTTGAAGACAAAGAACTTTCAGGTGAGTTGGATATGTAGGTAAGAATTTCCTTTGCAGTAATAATTTCCAAATTAAAAAATAATAACATTATTCTGCCTGATGAAATTGTAAATGCCACACATGTTAGGTGTATGTAAATATTTCTGATGATATTAATTATTTTTTTTAAAAAATCTCCTCCTTGGCCTCTATAAATTTGGAGACATTAAAGCATGTGTCATTTTTTAGTTGGGCAATCTTTTTAATCTATGATCAGGCAAAGTGGAAAACAAATGAAGAAAGACCTAAATTGATAGTTGTTATGGATATGGAAATGCTGTCACTGTAAGGGGAAAAATATTTTCCTCTGTAACACAGAGATGATGGTTTTTTAAAAAAGTTTTTTTAGTTCGACATTGCTTCTCTCAATACAATTGGCACTTTAATGCTATTAATTCCACAATTAAAGGAAAAATTTGTGAAAACTACAACATAAAATTTTTATAAACACGCACAATTTGGACAACAAAGAAAAGGAACAAGAACAGCAGGAAACTGATAAAAAAATTGCAACATGTTTATCTGATGAAGGTTTCATTTCAAAGATAGATAGGGAAGTAATTCAAATTTATAAGAACAAGAGCCATTCTTCAGCTGATAAATGGTCAAACGATATGAAAGGTAGTTTTCAGAATGTCATCTAAGATATCTTTAGCTCTATGGGAGAAAATCTCTAAGTCACTAATAATTAGAGAAATACAAATTAAAACATTTCTGAGGTATCACCTCACACCCTTCAGATTAATTATAATAACAGAAAAGAAAAGTTACAAATGCTGTGGGATGCGGAATGACAGATACGTTAATGCATTTTTGGTGGAGATATGAACTAGTTGAACAATCATTGTGGAGCTATGCCACCCAAAACTATTAAATTCTGCATACACTTTTACCCAAAAATTCAGCTTCTGGCTATATAACTTAAAGAGATCAAAGAAAGAGAAAAAGGGAGCCGTATGTACAAAAATATTTATAGTAAATCTTTTTGTATTGGGAAAAAATGAGAAATTAGGACATACCAACCAATCGAGAAATAACTGAAGAAGTAATAATATCAGTTGCTCTTGTATGGTAAGAAAAGACATCAGGGTTAGTTTCAGAAATAATGGGAACACTTATATTAACTGATACAAAGTGAAGTGAGCAGAACCAGGAGACCAATTTATACATTAAGAGTAAGATTGTAAAGATAATCAACTTTGACAGATTTAGCAACTCTGATCAACACAATGACCAACCAAAATTCTAGACTCAGGATAAAACATGCCTATTTATCTCCAAGTAGAGAATTGCTGAACTCATTTCAGATAGAAACATTTTTTTCTTTTTCTTTCTTTCTTTGATTTTTGGACACTGCTTTGTGCACATGGTTAGTATAGGAATTTATTTTGCATGACTTTTCATCTGGTTTTGTTTTTCTTGCTTTCTCAATGGGTCCAAGAATGGGAGGGAGGAAGGAGTTATTTTGGGACTGAAAATAAAATAAAATTGATTTTAAAAAGGAACTAGAGGCCCAAATGCAAACATATTTTATGTTATAAGTATCACTGACACTTGATTGGGTACCTGGACTATGGTTTTGAATGGATTTGCTTTATTCAAAGCAAATGGGAAAAGAAAGAGAGGGAGGCTCATGGTAGCACTGGACATTAAGTAAGAATACTCATGAGAAAATTTAAAAAGAAGGAAAAACACACGATGTAAAGCATATGGATAAATGTCAATGAAGAGAAAAATGGAAGTTATTTTGTCAATGAGATACATTATAAATATACTGGATAGATTTAGGAAATAAATGAGGAGTTAGGGAAACAGATCACATACATGGCACAGAGGCAAGTTATGATAATTATTAAGGGTTTCAATTATGCAAGACATGAAATAGAACACCATTTCAGCCAAAGCTACGATAGCTCATTTTTTTCAGTTGCCTTAGTGATATTTTTATTCTTCAACATGTTGAAGAACCAATAAGGCAGAATTCCATTCTGTATTTGATTCTTACATGTAGGAACTTTATTGGGGTTGAAAATGTTGGCAGACTTTGGGGGAACTGTAACTCAATTCTGGTGCTTGTAGTAGAGGAGAAGAAATACAGACATAGTCTGTCATATATCCCAGATTTTGGAAAATATACTTCAAAGGGTTCATTTGAAAAAGAAGCATGGATCTAAAATGCTCCAATGGAAGCCAGTCTAAGCAGGATAGAATATGGGCAAGAATGAAATATTGAAGGCTGGAATGTAAATGATTCTAATGAGGAAAATTTTTTGTGGGACTTTTGTAGAAATAAATAGAACTCACCAATGAAGTCAGATTTTAAGTAAAATGTACAAAAGAGTGAAGCAAGCCCAAATATTAGAGGACATATGACCTGAGGTTGCTAAAGGAAGTAGAGGACAACAAAAGATATGATGCTTTTTACACCTATATTGGAAGAAAAATGAAATTTTAAAAAATGGTTAAGACCTTTGTTCAGAATTAATAGATAATTGACAATAAAGAGAAGGAAGAGCTCTTAAATTCTTATTTTGCTTCTGTTTTCTCTTCAGAGGAGAATTTCCCTCTTACATGAGGAGATATATTAAAACACCTAATAAAGAATAGATTGCCTAGATGAATAAGGAGGGCAGAACTAAAGCCTTTATTCAAAATCCAGAAGACCGAGTCCCAGAACCAGAAGGACAAGTTCCAGAAACAGAAAGACAAAGTCATTACAGTAGTCACGAAGTTGATACACATGGTTAATGCAGTGAACACCCATATTATCAAGCCTTCACAACAGAACAGGCTCGCTCAAGCAGGGAACCCTCTCTCAATCACAATAGCTTCTCAGCTTGCTTCTTGGAAGTTCTCAGTAAAAGTTGCAGAAGGAGGATCTCAGAAAACATGTGTAGTCTCCAGGTGGTCAGTATAGCTGACATACAGTATATATACAGTATAGCTCCTCCCTGTTCTGCCCCTTCCTGTTAAGGTGTTAGCTACTCCCAAGGTGTTAACTTGAAGTAAGCTGCTAAGTACCTGCTTACTAAGTGCTAAACTTGAAGTAAGGTGCTAAGTGTCTGTTTAGTAAGTGCCAATACAAAGGGGCATGGAAGATCTTCAGAATCCATTAACATTGCAAAATGACTCAAAGCTGACAGGGATTGATAAATCTGGATAACAGAGTCATTGTCCAAAGAATTTTTTTTGGAGGGAGGAAGGCAGGGCAATTGAGGTTAAGTGACTTGCCCAAGGTCACATGGCTAGTAAGTGTTAAGTGTCTGAGGTCCCATTTGAACTCAGATCCTCCCGATTCCAGGGACAGTGCTCTATTCACTGTACCACCTAGCCATCCCGCAAAGAATTCTTGATAGACTGGAAGATCAGGCTGATTCTAATAAAAGAAAAGTTAACAGTGATAATATAAAATTTTATATTTGAGTAAATAAAATCACCTTTGAGTTGGGGAAGGGTGAAGCATGATTACACAATTAGGGTACTGCAAACTCAATTTTCCATCAGTTTGATATGACAGCCAAAGAAGGTAATGCAGTCTTGGGGTGAATTCAGAGAGGCATAATTTCTAGGTGACAGTACAACTGTCTACTGACCTCATCAGACCTCATCTGGAGTACTTTATTCAATTCTCAGATCCATGGTTTATGAATCATACTGATAAATTGGAGAATGTCAAGAGAAGGGCAATCAGGATGTTGAAAAGCATTGACTGTGTGCCACATGATGCACTGTTGAAAGAAATAAGAATGTTTAGCTCAGAGAAGAGAACCAGAAGCAAGGAGGAGGTTTTCAAAGCAGGCAAATTAAGCTTGATTTCAGGATGGGGGACAGTGATCCCTATTAATTATAACTTTCTAAAAGAAGAAGGGGCTACCTAGAGGACAGTTTCTCTGGAACATTTCAAGCAGAGGTAGGATAACTACTTGGCAGATTTAACACAATGGAAAATCCCTTTGTGTATGAGTCTAAACTGGACAGATTCAATCCCTGATTACTAGGAAGAGGAAGGACATCTCAAAGAGACATCTTTAACTGATGGTAGGTAGGTGTAACATCATTGCCATATATAGAGTATAGAACACTCTCACCACCAATCATAAAAATCTATTAAATTTGCACATTTTATAACGAAAATAATTTTTAATACTATGAATGGATTTGTAAGTAAAATAGCTCAGAGGAGCTAATGCCCAGATTCCAGGAGCTAGGAACATATTTTAATAGAATTCCTTAGGTATTGTCTGTATTCTGGCACTGAAACAAGAAAATGAGGCATTGTCTATATTATTCATCTCTTCCCACCACACCTTATTTTCCTCTATTGAAGAAAATAATTGATTTGAAGCTTTTAATTCATTGTATTTCCTTCCTTTATTTGGCAAAATTATTGGAGGATTGGGAGAATGTTCTCTTCTTCATTTCATTTTATCTAAGATAATCAAGGGCTATGTTATCTTCATTTTTTTAAAGAAAATATGACACTTTGGGGTAAACAGTATGATTTGGCTATCAAACCAAACAAGCATATTAGGGGGAAATGTAGGACTATCAACCACAAAAATATCTATATTTTATGAGGTGCTAAGAAAGTGACGTCTTTTTTTCCCTAGAATTTTAGATATGGTAATAAACTGTGGTGAAATTTGAATTCAGTTTTTCTGACTATGAGAAATCTATTTATTAAGCTATAGTCTTTACTCTTTCCTTGGCAGCATTTGATACAGAAATAATGAGCATCATCTTGGAGGGAAACACACAAAAACACACTCTGATAGTTCTCAGAATTCCTAGGAATATTAGATCATGGAGGAAGATATTGCTCTGTTCAAAGTTCTTCTCTTTTAGCAAATCTTGAGACAGGAGTCTCATTCAAACTACTTGATTTTGAAACAACATTTGGTAAAATGAAATTACACTCCATTTGGGGTTATGCAAGGGAGAACTAGAACAAGGAATGCTCCCCCAGCGGGTTTAGAAATCTGACCTTTTTCTAAAAGTACATAACATTTAATTTCCTAGAAAGAAGAGCTTTGGATTTTTGGAAATTACTGTGTGCTTGTGTGTGTTTGTGTGTGTGTGTATGTGTACTAAGTATATATATATATATAGACACACACACATATATATATGTTTATATGCATTATACTTATATACTTATACCATATTTATACTTATTTGTGGTACTACTCCAATACTAATCCAATGCATGTCTGCTGCAGTTTAAATATATTTGCATGTTATTGAACCAGAACAGTCAGACCTTTATTAAATGAATTAATGTATTACTTGTTAAACTGCTCTAAAAGTTTTTCAAATGAAACCCAAAACTCAGGAAATATATGGAGCCCTCCAACCATAATATTTGAGTAAAGTGAAATAATACTTACAGCTATGGCACAGCCACTGACACATAGTAAGTACTTAAAAAATAATAGCTGATTCACTGACTGGTGTACTAATAAGTCAGTTAATATTTTTGTTGCTGTTCTGTCAGTTTTCAGTTATGTATGATTCTTTAATGACCCCATTTAGGATTTTATTGACAAAGATATTGCAGTGGTTTGCCATTTTGTTCTCCAATTCATTTTACAGATGAAAAAACTGAGGAACACAGGTAAAGCAACTTGCTCAGAGTCACACAGATAGTATCTGAGTCTGATTTTCAATTCAGATCTTCCTAACTTCAAGTCCAGCAGTCTTTCCTCTGCACCATCTAGTTGTCCAGGTCAGTTAATTAGCATACATTTATTGTGCAGCAAGCAAGTCAAGATAACAGAAAAAGAGGGAATAGTATAGCCCAGCTCCCCACACAAATACTCTAAATATAGATCATAATATTGAATGAGAAAACAAATAAGAAAATACAGTGAACTTTCTTTCCACTCCAAGACCACAAACTGTGGAATCATAACTGTGAATATGAATGGGTGAACTCACTCATAAAATAGAGGCAGATAGCAGAATGGATTAAAGATCATAATCATACAATATGTTGTCTGCAAGAAACACATTTAAAACAGAGGAATACATATAGGGCAAAAGAAAATATGCTTCAGGGGGTGGAGCCAAGATGGCAGCATAGAAGCAGCAAGGTTTTGCAGCTCCCATATAGCCATCTCAAATACCCATAAAATATAACTCAACACAAATTTTAGGATTCCAAAACTCAAAAAAATACAGAAAATACATCTCTTACTGAAGGCAGCTCTGCAGGTGGGACTCATTGTGGCATGCTGGGAGCAAAAATCAGCCCACCCTGAAACCCTGGCCTCGCCCCAGGGTGGGCAGGAGGAGCTGCAGCTGGAGACCTCAGGAGAGTGCATTGGCGACAGCTGTGGCAATCTCCACATTTATCAAGCCAGGAGAAATAAGGACTAAGAGAAAGGACAGTGGAATTCAGGTAAATTTGGTGGAGAAAAGCAGTCTAGCCGAACTGCCCCCAGAGCAAGAAAGCAACAGAAGCGGCAGCTGCCTCCACCTGGTTGCTTCAGAGCTCCCAGCCTGCAGACTGCAGGGGGCATCAAGCTATTGTTCAGAAGCCAAGTGCTCTTGCATTGAGCGACAGATCATGGTCTTGTGTAGTGGTTCTGGGGTACATTTTCAGAAAGCTAAAGCTAGTGGGGATGGCAACAGCCCCCTAACAGCTCTGGCAGCTGTAAAAACCCCAGCAATTTGGGACAGAGCTTTCCCCTCTGGAAACACAGTTCCACAGAGCCAAAAACACAAATAATTTACTGGCATCATGAGTAGGAGAAGCAAGCAAAATAAGAACAGTAACCAAACTCTAGAATAGTATTTTGGGGATAAAAAGAATCAAAACATGCAATGGGAGGAAGACAACACTGTCAGAACTCCCATCCCAAATGCTTCCAAGAAACATGAAGATTGCCTACAAGCCATAGATCAACTTTAAAAGGACTTTGAAAACCAAATATGAGAAGTGGAGGAAAAATTGGGAAGAGAAATGAGAATGATGCAAGAAAGAGTCAACAACCTG
>JAQQSW010018551.1:0-11219 GCA_028646575.1 Pseudocheirus occidentalis | reverse complement strand
CTTCCTTCCTTTCTTTCTTCCTTCCTTTTTTCCTTCTTTTACACCCTTGCTCTAATGCTTCAGGATAACTTTGTTTAATTATTTCTCGTATTATTGTATCAAGATTTTTTTTGATCATAGCTTTCAGGTAGTCTGATTATTCTTATGTTGCCTCTTCTTGATCAGTTTTCCAGATCAGTTCTTGAAGATGTTGCACTTTCTATTCTTTTTTTTTAAATTATTCATATTTTGTTTTATTATTTCTTGATCTCTTAGAACTTCACTGGCTTCCCCTTGAGCAATTCTAATTTTCAAATTGTTATTTTCTTCCTTAAGATTCTGGATTTTCTTTTCTAATTGGTTGACTTTCTTTTCAAAAGATTGTTTTTCTTCTTCTTCTTCTTCTTCTTCTTCTTATTATTATTATTATTATTATTATTTTAGTTTTTTTCAGGCTCTCTCATTGAATTTTTAGTGTTTTTAAAGTTCCTCTATAAATTCTTTTGGGGTAGTTGACCATTTGATATTACTCTTTGGGATAGAAGAGGGATTCTTTACTTCAATATCCTCCTCTGAAGATGAATCCCGGTCTTCTCTATTTCCATAATAATTTACTATAATTGGATTTTTTCTCCTTTGCCTGTGCATTTTTTGGTAGTAATAGCTTTATTTATGTCTTGTCCTGAGGAAGAGGGGGTGGTGCCTCTTGCCCCAGATCTTCAGTTCTCCTCTTTAGCCTTGAACCAAAGCCAAACCTCCAGCCTCCTGTAAGTGTCCACATCCAGGGGCATCCTGCCCCACTGCTTCTAACTCACCAGACATGTGCTGGTTTCTTCTTGCCCACACTGCTCTCTGTAGCACATCTGGGTCTAGTGTTCTTATCAGCAGAGGTTTCTTCCATCTTCCCCTGCTCAGATGCTCCACTCCCTTCACTGTCCTGGGGGTAACAGTTCTTGCAGTTGGGGCCAAGGCAGCCTCCCAATCCAGTTAACCCCAAGGCTTGCTGCTTGTTAAAGTGGATCCTAGCTTGGAGGTGTTCATTCTTCATAGGGACCAAAATTCATCCTGGGATTTTTCTTAAAATATTTTTGGACTGTCTCAGGAGGACCTATATTGTACCCCTTTTCTTATTCACTTTTACCTGCACTTTGTTTACCCGGAGACACTATTTTATGTCTTTTGTGGGGGAAATTCTTGAGAGCTTGGAATTCTCTAACCTCCTGGGCCATCTTCCCAGAATCTTCTCCCTGTGGTATTTGCAACAGTTAGGAATAGGGAAATTTGGAAGAAGGTATAGTTTTGGATGAAAGTAATTAATTCAGGTTTTAACATACTATGTTTAAGATGTCCACAAGACATCCAGTTTGATGTGTCTAATAGGCAATAAGAAATGTGAGACTAGAGGTTAGCAGAAGTTAGGGCTGGATAAATCCATCTAAGAACTATCTCCATAGAATTGCTAATTTGAATTCAAGGGACATGATGAGATGACTAAGTAAAATAGTAGAGAAGGAAAAGAAGGTGTCTGGGACAGAGCCCTAGGAGATGCCCAGGATTAGTGGACATGATTTGGACAAAGATCCAGCAAAGGAGACTGAGAAGGAGTAGTCAGGTAGGAGAAGAATGAGGAAAGATCAATGTTGTGAAAGCCAACAGGGAAGAGTATCAAGGAGAAGATGATGAAATATTATATTTCTATTTTAGCCACTGGGAATGTGCAGAAAAGTGAGGAGATAACAAATTACTAAAAGTTTTTTTTGCTGTCATGTAAGTTTTCCCCTGAAAGTTCCTATCCCATTCCTCTATTTGTGTAAGGGGGAAGAGAATACTGTCTGTATTTGATACTTTTCTGTGTATAGCTTGGGGGGGTGGTGGTGATTAATTGAATGATTCCAATCCACTTGCTGAAGTTACAGGATAAAAGGGGAAAGTAACTAAAAAGATGAAATATAAGGGCCCTTTTCAGAGTCTGAGTGGCCCCCTTTTAGTATGAAAGAGTCAAGAAACTGGCCCAAATATTGGCAAAAGCAAGATTTAGAAGGCTATGAATGTATGTGTATATTATGTGAATATTTTTTCCAACAAATCACGTCACACCTATTACTTAAATGAATTTCATTCTCATTTGCAATCAATAAGACTCATCCCTAGTAAGTACTGCCCTTCTTCGTTTTCTTACAATGAGTGTTCAACATGGTTTGTGAATGTATTAGCTACAGTCTACAAACTAACCTCACTTACCGTTGAACATGCTATATCACAAAATAGACAACCAATGGAAGTAGGATTCTGCTTTGGCTAGAAGTCATAAACTTTCTGCTCTTTGCAACTAATACATGTTTCCACATGTTGGAGAATTTTGGATTCTTCTACAAACCTTATTTAAATAGGATGATGAGACTTGGAGTATTTGTGTTCAAAATGATATGACAACCAAGCCTACAAGAGCCCAAAGAGAATTCCTTAAAGGATCAACAAGGTTCAATACAGCCATAATATTTTACTATACTCACTGTATTACATTTATTTTAAATGGAAGCACACCCAAGAATGCCAAATGTTTGTAATAATTACCTATCATCAGGCCACATATACACAATAAAGAAGAAAAGCAATATAGAAATGTAAAGGTGGGATGAAGAACATGAAAATAATTGACCTAAAAGTAGAGTACCATGAAATTTCTCAAGTAGTTTATGTTACTCTCCAAATAAAACTTACAGACAGCTAGACAGATAGATACTTTCTGTAGTAAAGCTTATCGACATTTTTTATAATAAATCAGTATTCCTAAATCCTAAGCTGGGAGAGACCTCAGAGGTCATTTGACCCAACTCCATTTTACAGCCAAGGAAAGATGATAGCTGTATTGAATCTTATTGATCCCTTAAGGAATTTTCATTAGGTTCATGGTAGTTATTGCTTTCTTATGTAATCTCGGGCTTGGATAATGCAAACTTCATCACCCAAGTTAATTGAGTTTGCTCAAAATAACATAACTAGTGCCTGAAGCAGGATTTCACCTAGGTCCTCTGACTCCATAACTCTACTATGCTGTCTCCATTGAGTGACAGCATAGTGCAGTAGATAAACAGTGAACCTTGGAGTCAGGAAGACCTCTATTCAAGTCAACCCTCTGACATATACTAGCTACATGAGCCTGGGAATGTTAGTATCCTGTCAGTGCTCTGGGTAACTCTATAAACCACTGGGAAGGTAAAAATTTGCATTATAAGAGGTAGTTATTCATTGGGAATTCCTTCCACAAATGAAATCTCAAGTCCAATAATCATGCTATCATTACTCATAATGGAAATGTGAAATCAAGATTATATTAAAATTTCACTGTCTGTAAAAAAAAATTTCACTTAATTCCAGTTTCATTTAGGTTTGTTTCTTCAAGAGTTTGGAGTATTTAATGCCCTATAAAACACAGCTTTGGTGATGACACCATTCAAATATACAAAACAAAGAAAATTATTTTTAATCACCATCTGGATGCCTTTGGTCTTATTGTCCTTCATTAAATCTCATTTTGATTCACTTATTATTCCTCTATTTTACAAATTACAAATAAGCCTCTGTTCTATTGTCCTGTCCCCTTGAGTTTTTGCCTGTTCTTCTACCCCTAACAATCCATGTGATTCCCAGAGAAATGAAGTGACATTACTAAGGTCACAATATTTATATTTTTATTGCTTTTAAATTACTTTTTTCACGTAACAATAATCTACTTTATTCATCCAGATCTATTGAAAAAGAAAATCTTTGTAACAAATATTCATAATAAAGCAACATAGCTCATACGGTTCATGATCCCTAACTCAAATATGTCTTAATCTGTACTCTAAATTCATTACTTCTTTCTCAGGAGTCTGGTAGTATGCTTCATTATCAGCTTCCTGGAATCATTAAGGTCTTTGATCAGTGTTCTTAAATTTTTTGACATTGTTTACCTTTACAATGTTATTGTCTTATGTGATCTCCTGATTTTGCTCCATTCACCCTGTATTAGTTCATATATTTCTTCCCAGGTTTCTCTGAAGACATCCTCTTCATCATTTCTTATAGCATATTTGCATTTCTTTATGTTCATATACCATAAATTGTTCAGCCATTCAATAATTGAGAGGTACTCCTTTAGATTCCAGTTCTTTGCCCTCATTAAAAAAAAAAGCTGTTCTAAATACATTTATAAACATATGGGATCCTTTTCTTCTTCCTTTGTTTTTTTTGGGGGGTATAGGCCTAGTAGTGGTATTTCTTGGTCAAAGAGTATGTACAGTTTAGTAACCTGCAACATAAATCCCAAATGCTTTCCAGGATGGCTGGACCAATTCACAGCATCACCAATAGAACATTAATGCCAGAGTCACATAATTTCAAAACTGAAAGTATCAGAGATCATTTAGTCTAATGTCTTCCTTCTCCTTTATCAATCAAGAAACAAACATTCAGAGAGATTTAGAGATAGTGTCTATGGCAACCCAGACAGCATAATATATAACAGAGTTTGGGATTAAACCCAGATCTTCTGATCCTAGACCCAGTGCTAATTCCAATATGCCATGCTGCTAATCACAGTCCATAGTATTCATTTTCTTATCCAAGGTCTGCCTATTCCAGGAAGCATTCTTTGATTAATTTGGCTCTCATTCCATTTAGTTTAGTTCCTGTTCTTTCAATGCTATCCTAGAATTATTGTATTGAGAGCTCTGATTATAGGCTCTTTAATTATAATTCTCCTTCTGTACTCACTGGGCACAGGGGCTAGTCTACCTTTAATCCTAAATGCTTAGATTGGCTCTCTTCCCTCCATGGACTTTTCATTGACATCCCACTGGGAAGAACCCAAGAATCCATGCCAAGCCACAAGTGTGGATCTTTGGCAGAGATCTGCCAAAGACTGATAGATATGCTGATGTAGCTGATCAACCCACCTCATGTGACTATCTAATTATGGACAGTTAAATTCCTAAAGGCACTCATCACAGCAGACAAAAGCACAGCCTTAGGATACAAAGGCTCCAACCATTCCTCAGTTTAAAGAGACTGAAGTTCAAAAGCTAAGGAACATTTTCCTGCCCATTAACAAGCAGATGAGGAATCTAATAATTGGAGAAGAGGGTACAATTATGCAGGGAGTGTACAATGTTCTAATAGTAAGTCACCTTGGTATTTATGGACAATTATGCCATGAATCAAAGCCCACTATTAGATTATAATAGATGCCCAGATATACATCAATGGGACTATAAAATTGTACAAAGGCATCCAATATGAAATTATATATTGTATATAAATCTCTTATGCTTAAGATGTTACATGTGAATGTAAAAAGTCTACTAGAGAGAAATATTTCAAGGGAGAGGGAGCACAGTATGGACAGGATAACAGGACAGGGAATCAGGAGACCCTTATTCAGTCTTCCCTCCTTTTGGTACCAAGCACCTGTGTGCCATTAGGCAAACTGCTTATCTCCCTTGGACCTTAGTGTCCTCATCTGTAAAATGACAAGATTAAATTAAATGATCTCCAAGATTCCTTCCAATTCTAAAATTTGGTGAACTAAATTCCTTAAGATGGAGAGACAGCGCATTTTAATATCCAGAGAGATGGTCTCAAATGCAAAAAGACCAAAGTGAAAGTTCCACGCCTGACACGTCAGCTGTGTGACCCTGGGACAGTAGCCTAAATTCTCAATAGTTTATAAAACTCTCCAAGACTCTAAATTGCAAAGAAGGTATAGACCTACATTGGTAGAGAGAGTTTCTTTATCTGGGAAACTCCACACACACCTAAAATCAATGCCAGTCCCAATTCCTGTCTATATCTAAAGTCTATAAAACAGTCATTTATTCAAAATTTATTGAGTACTTACTATGTAGGGAGCAAAGATTGGTGACAAAGATTCACAAGACAGTGGAGCTCCCTGACCTCGGGGAGGTGATACCATGACATGCAAGTGAATTGGTTTTAAGTGAAGAAGGGCTGTGCAAAGTCACCAGCCACACATTCTCCTCCAGAGTCATCCAGGTCCAGTAGCAAGTTATAAATCAGGACAACTAGTGATGGCCCTGGATGTAGTAGGAGACCTCGGCCTTTTCAGCTAAGATCTTTAACAATTCTCAGTTTGACTGAGGCAATGCCCAGTCAGTGACTAATGCTAGGTAAGAGATGAGGCAGAGAATGGCCTCTTTTACCTAGTCAATAGTAGATATATAAAATCAATCTGGGAAAGGAAGACCCTCAGGGTTTCTGGCCAAAACCAAAACAATTATTTGCAAATTTTTTTCTGTCTTCTTTCCATGTCTTAAACCCAAACTCTGCTCTCATTGATTGGCCAACGATGGTTGGTTGGTTGATTGTTGTCCTTCATTCTCTAAGAGGACCAAAATGAGGTCACTATGCTAGAGTCAAGTTTCAATGTGTCAGACTGTGGCTGATCAGACTGGTTTGAGCTCAGAATGCTCTACCACAGGTCAGGCACAAATAGTCTGTGTGAAAATTTGAGGTGGGTACTCTAAACTTGCTTATCCTGTGTTTCCTTTGCACTGTTTTAATTCTGCTTTGCTCATAGAGCACAGGACCTTCTCTGATGTGGGCACGCCATGCTGAATGGTCCTGTGCCAGTGTCTCCCATGTCACACAATCAATTCCAAAGTTCTTAAGAGAGACCTTGAGAGTGTCCTTGTATCACTTCTTCTGACCACCATGTGGACACTTGGCCTGGGTCAGTTCTCCATAAAACAGTCTTTTTGGCAAGCATACATCTTGCATTTGAACAACGTGGCCAGCCCATCTGAGCTGGGCTCTCTGAAGCAGATTTTGAACTGTACAGTAGATGCCAAGGCCATTCATTCTATCTTGGGCCATCACCAGTCATCTTAATCTATCCTGCCACTGGACTGTGACAACCTTGGAGGAGAGAGTGAGGCTGATGGCTTTGTGTAACTCTACGTCACTTAAATCCAGTTTAAGCATGCGTCAAAAGATATCTCTTATACTATTTTACCATTATACCTATCTCAAAGTCTTGAGGCAACAGGCAAGTGTCGAAACCGCAATGTGGATATGCTGGGAGTTGTAGTTACAATCCTGAACACAGGAGGCCCAGGTCATAGGGTCCATTTCTCAATAAAAGCAGCCATGGGATTTGCTGCCAGCCCCCTGGTTGTCTTAGCAGCCTGTAAGGATTACACTGCTCACCTCCTGGTGTGAGGAAGGGGCTAAAAAAAGGTGCCCTAAAAATTGTTTACTTACCCAACCCTGGCCTGATTACTGCAGCAGGAGGGGGAGTACCACTCTGCAGTCAAAACACACAAAAAATGTGCAAAAACATCTGCAAAGATGATGCCACTCACCACTGGCACATGGAATGTGTACACACTTATAGACAACACAAAATTCAGTATACCTGAAAGAGGAACAGCTCTTGTTGCAAGAGAACTCAGCAGATATCACATTCAAATAGTAGCCCTGAGTGAAACAAGGCTGGGAACTGAAGGCCAGCTTACTGAAGTTGGTTCTGAATACATATTTTTCTGGAGTGGCTGCAGCAATTGGCCAACAATAAGTTCCAGGCCAAGATCCACTTGGTCATTTTTGGATTCCCTAATGACTCAGAGTGAATGTAAAGAGCAATTGTTTCCATTTTTATTTTTATTTTTTTTTGCCAGAAACCCAGAGGTTCTTCCCCTCCCAGACTGATTGGCTCAGAGTGAATTAGAAGAGGTAACACAAACAGAAATAGCAATGTCTAATAGAGACCTGGTATTATTAACTCTAGATTATGGGAGTAGGCTGGATATTAGGAAAGGTGACACAAAGAAATAACATCTGAATGGAAAGAAATTATCAAGGGAAAAGGGAAAAAAGTATTAGTGAAAAAATCCCTTAATCCATTGAAGACAATCCATACACAGGTTTCCATCCTCTCTCATCCCCTTTACTGGCTTATCTTTCTCTTCCTGCCCCTAAAACTGGGTTTTGATCAAGGCTCTGTCTTTTGTCCTCTTCTTTCTGTCTTATACGCTCAACTATTCCTGAAACTTCAATTATCGCCTCCAATGACCCCCAAACTCTTATCCAACCCAGATATCTCCCCTCAACTCCAGTCTTCCATCTTGAATTGACTGCTCAACTGTAGAGGACAATGTGAGTCAAAAGCACCTTTGTCCCACGGGAAATCAGGGATTGCCTCAGGGCCTCTTGGTTTGGGGGTGGGGGGGAGGGTCTCCCTGTGCCCTTAATAGATAAGGAAGTGCTGAGGGCCACAGCCCAGGTGCCGGCTCACAGAATGCCCTAGCACCCCATATGACTAACTTGAACTTTCAATAAACTTTACTTTTTCTTTGGCTGAGAAGTAAAGTTTATTGAAAGTTCAAGTTCGCCATATGGGGTGCTCGGGCATTCTGTGGTGCTCTCACAGAGCAAGTCTCTGCTAAGCTATTCTACTGTGCTCTCACAAAGATGGAGGGAAGATGGGGTCTTATATACAGAGGAATCTAGGGGTGGTTCAGAGGAGGAGCCTGGGGAGGGTCTTCAGGAGGAGTCAATGAGGTCAGACTCCAGTAATGAGTTTGGGGAGGGACTTCAGGTGGAGTTAATGAGGTCAATGCAAGAGTGGATTGATATTTTGATAGGCTCAAGGATGGGAAGCAGATGGACAATGGAGGGCCAGGCTACCTTTTCTTTGGCTGAGAAGACTTGAGTGGAATTCTTTCTGCAGGACCCGGCATGTTGGTATTTTGGGGTCTCAGGCAACCCTAACCCTCTTTGGGCACCCTCTTCAATAGTGCCTTAATTGGTCTTTGTTCTAATCTCTCTCTTCTCAAGGCTATCCTTCACACAGCTGTTAGAGAAATCTTCATAATGTATAAAATTAACCTTCTCTTTTCTTGGGTTGTAAAACCTAAGTTCCCTTTGAGGGCAAAGTTTAAACTGTTTTTCATCTTTTCATTTCTACTACATTAACAGGATGACCTTAAGAAAAGTGAATTAAATAAAATACTGAAGAGATACAAGGCGGTGTGTCAGTGTTGTCTCCAAAGAATTCACTCAGGCGAGGGGTGGGGAACTGTGGCCTCAAAGCCACATGTGTCCTTCTAGGTTCTTGGATGTGACCTTTTTGTTGAAGTTTAGGGTTTGGGGTGGTCAAGGCCCAAAAATACTAACATGCCAGTCAATTTGGCTCAAGCCTTCTCTCAGCCAAAGTAAAACAAAGTCTAGTAAAGATTCTTCATAATGGGTAGATTCTTAAGTAGCTTCAGTATTTGTGATGATTGTGTTGACACATGGGCCAGAACAATCTGACACAAACTGAGTCTGTGCTAGATTGAATCTCAGCACCTTTATGAAGGCAAGAGGAATCTTATATACATAAAGATTGTAGAAGGGATCTAGGAGAGGTCTAGAGGAGGGGTTTGGGGAGGGTCTTGAGGAGGAGTCTAAGGCGGATCTTTGATGGCACTGAGGTCCAGGAATGGGATTAAGGGTAGGAAATAGCTGAAGGCTACCTGGAGAAGAGAGACAATGGAGGTCTAGGTTACTTTAAGGATAACAAATTTGGGTATGGATATTTTGATAGCATCAAGGGTGAGAAGCAGCTGGACAATGGAGGGCTAGGCTAGGTTAAGGATAAAAGAGATTTGGGCCTAGAGATAATGAAAGACTTATGGTCTCAACCAAATGCCTCATCAAGTAGGAAGATTCAAGTAGGTTCCCAGAGCCTAAACCTCATCATTTTGACTGAGTCTAAGTTTTGCAGAACAAATCCTTTTATTAAGGGAATTTGTTCTGTAAAATTTGGATTCAGTCAAAGGGCTACACTTGGGGACCTAGAGGACTACATGTGATTTTGAGGCTGCAGGTTCCACACCCCTGGATCAGGCTGTCTCCAGATCAAGTAAAGGCATTTATTTGGGGTTAGGATGTTCTTACAGGAGGCAGGTACAGTGACGGCTTAAAGGAGACAGCCCCTTAAGGAATGACTAGAGAAGATAGGGATTCTTATAGAGGAAACATGCCCCCTGGGCAGGGAGAAGAGGGAATTGAGGATATATAGGCAAGGGGCAATAGTTCAGTTTTGGTTCCATTGTCCAGTCCATTTGCTCAGGACTAGGGTAAATGTCATCTCTAGCTTCAGTTAATCTCATCAACTGGATCCAAGATAGTTCAAGAAAGGAATCTAGAATTTATCTAGGCTAGTCCCCTCTTTTATAGAAGAGGGTACTTGAGCTTAGGAACACTAAGTCATTTGTCCAAGTCCATACACAGTGTTTTACTTATTACTTATTATACTTATTATTAAGTGCTTATTTAGTACCAAACACTGAACTATCTGATGGGGATACAAATACAAGCAGAATGAAACACAGTTTTTGCCTTCCAGGAGCTTACATTTTAACAAGGAAAGACAGCAAATCAAAGGAAATGGGAAATCAAGGTGGGAAGAAGGGTAGAGAAAGTCCAAAGAGTCAGGAGTGCAGCCCTTAAAATGAAGATTCTGGGAGGAAATAGCTAATCAGAGTGAAGGAGCAGAGGGTACCAGATTCCAGTATCTGAAGAGAAGGGATAGAGTAAGTTTTCAGAATAAAGAGTTTTCTTCATTGTTGTAGAGATATTTATAATGTTGCCCTGAGAACTGCCCCTTCAGTTTTTATATTCATTACTTTTCTTGGTTTTCAGAACTA
This sequence comes from Pseudocheirus occidentalis, assembly GCA_028646575.1. NCBI lineage: Eukaryota > Metazoa > Chordata > Mammalia > Diprotodontia > Pseudocheiridae > Pseudocheirus > Pseudocheirus occidentalis. The sequence continues at coordinate 546 of JAQQSW010018551.1, read as the reverse complement.
TTCTGTCATTAAGTACTTTACACTTATAATTATATCTAAATATATAGTTAGATGAATTATTTATGAAAATATTAAAATTTCAGATAGACAAATGAGAATATCTATGTTGTCTAAAGCCATTCTTTTCTATGCTGCTATTTAATAAGTTGCATTACCTCCATATTCCTCTTCTGGCCTCTCTTTATTTCCTATCTCTTTGACTATGTCTCTCCTCAGATACTGAGCTGTGAGGCTGGTCCCAAAGCAGCTGGAAGGATACCAGGAGGCAAAATCCACCATATCTCTCCTATTTATCATAACACTTTCAAAATCCTACTCACAATCTAATTCTTATCAATGATGAGGCCTTCTTTATACTAATGTCTGAATCACCTATTTGACTAGTAATAGATTCAGAATACAGAGCTGAAAACAGAAAATATTGCACATAGGGAAGTAAGGTAAAACAAATATTTTGTCTCAGATAAATCAGTTCACATACCACTAGAAAATTTAAAGATTTCTTTAAATAGGTATTGTCTAAAGTAGCTTTCCAGGCTGACATTT
>JAQQSW010018550.1:0-11219 GCA_028646575.1 Pseudocheirus occidentalis | reverse complement strand
CTCTCAGCAGTTCGTGCTGCAACAGCCGCCTCCCGCTGCCTCCTTGCCCTGGGAGCAGTTTGGCCGGACCCGCTCTTCTCCTCCCCAGTTAGCAAAATCCACTGACCTTTCTCTTAGCCTTTTTTTCTTCTGGCCTGATAAATGTGGTAATTGTGCCTCCAATGCAGCCGATCTGCTCTCCTGCAGCCGCGGTTCCCCGCCTGATGCCCCAGGGCCTGAGCCGGCCGGGGTTTCAGCCGCGGTCCCGACTGCTGCGAAGAGCCCTGCCTGCTGCGCTGCCTGTAGTGCTTTCTGTCTTGTGGAGAGTTTTGGAGCTTGGAAATCTGTTTAGCGTCCCATTTTATGAGTTTTTTAGCGTATTTGTGTGGGAGCTGTGGTGCTTTGCTGTTTCTACGCCGCCATCTTGGCTCCGCCCCCTCTATAAATTATTCTGATTACTTCACTTTGCATCAGTTCATCTAAGTCTTCCTAATTTACACTGGAACTGTGCCTTCTATTTTTCTTATGACAGAGTAGTATTTTGTTACATTCCTGTGCCATAATTTGCTTAGATATCCCCTTAGTTTTCAGTTTTTTTTCATACTACAAAAGGAGGTGCTGTAAATATTTCTCGTACATATAGGTCCTTTTTCCTTGATCTCTCTCTCTCAGGAATAGACCTAGAAGTTGTTGGGTTAAAAGATATATAGAGTTGAATGACTTTTTAGACATAGCTCTAAATTGATTTCCAGACTGACTGACCCAGTTTATAGCTCCACTAACAGTGCATCAGTGTGCTTGTTTTTCTTTTTTGCTTTTTTTTTTTTTTTTGGAGGGCAGTTGGGGTTAAGTGACTTGCCCAAGGTCACACGGCTAGTTTTTTTGTGTGTGTTAAGTGTCTGAGGCCGGGTTTGAACTCAGGTACTCCTGACTCCAGGGCCGGTGCTCTATTCACTGCGCCACCTAGCCGCCCCAGTGCTTGTTTTTCTATAGTTTCTCCAACATTGGTCATTTCCTATTTTTGTCAACTTTTCTTAGCAACCAGAGGTAAAACCTCAGAATTATTCTTTAATTTGCATTTTTCCAATTAATTGTTAGTGATTTAGAGCAGTTTTTTAATGTGACTTGATAGCTTGGATTTCTTCCTTTGAATGTTGTCTTGTTCATATCCTTTGACCATTTATCAGTTGGGGAAATGCTGTAGGAATTAAGGTATCAGATGACCTTTGACCTGACTAATAGGGGACAGCCAAATGAAGGAGGTAATATTTAAGCTGAGTACCAAAGAATGGGTAGGATTTATAAGTAGAACTAATGGTGTGTGTGTGTGTGTGTATGCATGCGTGCAAGATTTCAGTTGAAAGCAGAAACAAAGGAGGGTAGGAAAGAGCCAAGTAAGACTGATGATTTTAGTTTGTTTTTTAAGCAGTAAAAGTGAGAGAAAGGTTTGTTGGGATCCTAGAATGGTTGAGTTCCTAGAGGAGGAAGAGCATATCTTATTCAGTAGGTACTAGGAAACCACAGAAAGCTCTTAATCAGGAAAATGTGTAAAATTATGTTTTAGAAGGGGCAGTGTAGTAGTTGAAGTACTAACTTTGTCCAGAGATCTTGACTTTTTGCTTGTAGGTGACTGAGGCCAGATTTGAATTCAGAAAGATGAGTCTTCTTGACTTCAGACCTGGTACTTTATCTATGCCATTTTCCTCCTCCTAATATCTGTTCAGTATTAGGAGGAGGAAAAGTCAAATAAAGTGATTGGTAATGCTATTATGAAGTCATAGGAAAAGGGGTGGTATTGTTGTTTGTCCTTCTTTCTCAAAGAGGGCCATGTCATCAAGAAGCCTTCTTGCAAGTGAATTAGATTTAAGTGAAGGAGGGCTGTTCAAAGTCACCAGCCTCACTTTCTCCTCTGTCTGGGTCCAGTGAAGATATAGATCTGGGAGGACAGGAGATAGTTCTTTGTTAAATCACCCCTCGGGGCCAAGTATGTATAGATCTGTTGATGCCATGCCACTGGAGACCTGCTGCACATGGACATCTCTTTGACACCTGTCATCCGTCCCCTTTTGAATCCATTTGACTATGTTATCTTCAATCTATATCTCTCCATCTTCTCCCCCAGAATAGTACTTTAGATACTTTAATACTTTGAGATAACTTTATCTAAAACTTTGCTAAAATTTCAGCCAGCTAAATCCCTAGCATTGCGCTCATTCTACTCCTTTAGCAATCCTGTCAGAAAGCGTCTAGGTGGTTCAGTGGGTAGAGTGCCATCTTCTTGAATTCAAATCTGGTCACCCTAGTTGTGTGATCCTAAACAGGTCATTTAACTGTACTTGCCTCAGTTTCATCATCTTTAAAATGAGCTAGGGAAGGAAATGGCAAACACCCCATCATCTTTGCCAAGAAAACCCCAAATTGTGTGAAGGAGAGTTGGACGCAACTGAACCACAGTCCTACAAAGGAATTTGAGGTTAGTCTAATGTGACTTGTTTTTGATAAAGCTATTCTGGTTCTTTATAATCACCAGTTTCCTTTTCTAGATGTTTACCAACCATCTCTTTAATGATTCTTTCTAGAATTTTCCCAGGAAAGAAGTCGAGCTCACTGGTCCAAAATGTGCAATCCCCACCCACACCCCCACTTTTAAAAAGTCAGGACGTTTGTCCTCCTACAATCTTTGTGGTATTTCTTCTCTTTTCCATTCTCATCTGTCAGTTCTTTCAGGACCTAAGGAGGTAATTCATTCTGGCCAAATGACAAATTCATCAAGGATAGCTGACTTGAAACAGGTTGGGGAACATTTGGCTTTTTAGAGAGTAGAAACCTGTTAGCAACCAGAGTAGTGATTAGTCCATTTAGCTTAAACTTCCCACCCCCCCCATTTATAAAATGTTTTGTTAGGTACTTAATGTTGAACAACAATACAGACTTGTTTATTGACTATTCAATTTTTGATTGCCTTTTGTTTTTTGCATTCATTTAGCAACCCATATTTTTTACCATCTCTTAAAAAACATTTCAGCAAAATCCACTGATCCACAGTGACTGAGCACAACAGTATATGTAATATTTCATACCCCTAGTCTCCCACTTTTTGCAGAGAAGGGAGATAGGTTCATTTTTTCAACTCTTTTACACTGTTCAGTTTTGTTTTATTGTTCTTTTTGTTCATGTTGTAGCTATTATAGTTTCCTGATTCCATTTTAATTTGGGCAAAGCCTTCCTATAGTCTCTAAAATTCTTCGTGTTTCTTGTTCTTGAAGTTTAATGATTCTTTTTTTAAATTTTATTTTCAGTCTGCAAAAATTCTCATTATTCCACCCATTTCCAATTAAGAAAGAAAAATACAACTTCTTTTACAAATACACATAGTCAAAACAAAGCAAATTTCTAGTAGCCTTGGGGAGAAAAGTCTCATTTCAAACTATTGAGTCTTTCCCCTCTCTCTCAGGAGCTGTGGGTGGTAGCATGCTTAATCAGACCTCTGGACTTGTAGTTGGTTATTATGCTGATCAGAGTTCTGAGTCTTTAAAAGTTTAAAAGTTCTTACAATAGTGTCATTGTATAATTTGTTCTCCTGGTTCTCCTCACTTTGTATCAGTCCATATATGTCTTCCTAGGTTTCTCTGAAACCATTTTCTTCATCATTTCACATTGGTGAGCCAGACCAACCCTATTCCCCCTTCCCAATTCTTCACTACCACAAAAAGAACTTTTAGTTTTTCTAATCTTGTGTTCACTCTTCATAGTTGCTATACAACTTTGATCTTTTCAACTTGGAAGTATTCTTTCACTAAAGTTCCATTTTCCATGTTTTGCTGAGTAAATTATTTTTGGTTGTAAGTTAGAATTCTTTGCCTTCTGGAATATTGATTTCAAGCTCTCAGCTCTATTATTGTGGAGGCTGCTAAATCATCTGTGAGCCTGACTGTGGCTCTTCAGGTACTTTAATTCTTTATTCTGGCCACTTGCAGGGTTCCTTGACTCTGGCTATACAATTTCTGGAAGTTTTTAGTTTGGAGTTCCTTTCAGGAAGTGATCTGTAAGTGATCTTTGTATTTCCACTTGGCTTTCTGTTTCTAAAAGAGTTGAGCAGTTTTCTTTAAGATTCCTTAAAGTGATGAGACCCTTTTTGGTCATATCTTTCATTTTTTCCAGTGATTGTTAAATTTTCTGCCCTTGATCTGTTATCCAGGTCAGTTGTTTTGCTATGAGACACTTTTTTAGTTTCTTGACTTTGTTTTAGTATTCATTTTTCATGGAAGCATTAACTTCTGGTACATTCCAGTTTTCAGAAATAAATGACTCTTGTCCTTTATTTAAAAAAAAAATTAAAGTTTTTTTAAAAAATTCTTGCTTTATCTCTTTCAGAAATTCTATTTGAATTTGTACCCAGGGTATGTTTTTCTTGTGGCTTTGCTTGTAGATGTGTCCCAAAACTTGATATAGATAACCTGCAATCCATATTGATAAAGGGAATATCTTTGTGGAGAGCACAGTGGAGGGTGAAGTGAATAGAAAAGTACACCGAATGCAAGTAATCAAGACAGTTTGCTAAACTAATCTTTTCACAGCATCTGTGCTGGACACAAAGGCAAGAAATTAGCTTGTGTCTTTAGCATCTTTATTCTCATAATAGTTTTTTGGTGGGGCAGCAGTGAGGTATTCTTCAAGACTATTTCTTGACTTTGGACTTAATATTAGAGCTGGACCCTGCATACATTTTGAGGAATGACAGAATTGTGCTTTAGGAACATCAGTTTGGTATCATTGTGAGGAGATGGCATTTAAGGGAGAGGAATTCTTACGTGCTGCTGCTTGGGAGCCCACAAAATTGATGAGGTAATAGAGGCAGAGTGTGCTAGAGGTATAAGGGGGGAGAATTTTTCCTACATGGCTGCTGGTGGTGGTGGTTCCAGTGCAGAAGGGGAAACAGACTGGAAACTTGCTTGGCTGCAGGTTACCAGTTGATAGAAGGAATAGAGTGGAAAAATGAATGATAATAAATGAGGGGTCCCCATGGCATTGACTGTTCCCTGGAAAGTGGGATATAGCTTGTATTCTCACCCTTTGATTGGTTCTGCAGCGGTCAGACCCTCATCCCCACTTTGGAGGACTTTTTCTCTTTGGAGCTCATACACAATCCCACCTCCTTTTTGTGGTCATTCGTTTATGTCTACCTACAAGGAGTCTTTGTATCTTCAAAAGCAATCTAGTATAGTACTTTAAATAGAATTATTAAGTAAATAAATTCCTCCAAAAGTTAGCGATGTGGATCAGACCTTTTATAGCTAATTCTAAACAGTTATTCAAGTTCTTTAATTATTTTGGAATTTTGTTATGCCACATACTATATAAAATTACTAAGCTTTAAGTGAATAGGATCTGACCTATAGGTGGATGTCTTCTAAGTGTGTTTGCTTATTGAGTTAGCATGACTGTTGAGTCCTGTCATTAAGTGCTCCTAGTGATTTTTGTAATATCTTAGCTGGCACGATAACACCATTGAAAACTGAAGTAAGTCATCCAAGCTGCTGTGGTGGTACCTGCAAAATGTTTAAACCCAGAAAAGAGCTTCTACCATGATGGAGAGAGGGATCCTTGATATGGAATGACATGGACAAGCATTTTACAGGATGGGAAAGAATGGGTAGCTTGCTATCTATACTGATAGAATATGCTCATGAAAGTCACAGATGTCTTTTAGGAGGTAGAGGGTGAGGGTGGGGGAATAGAACCTTCTACCAAGTTCAAAGTAATCAAGGCAATTTACTAGACTTATATTTTCATCACATTGAAACAGCACTGGACGCAGAGGCAGGTGCTTGAATGTTTTATTTTTAAATTCTACTTCTTAGTCCCAATCACTTAGTTTATGCTGTTGAAATCAATTTAAGAAGTCTATAGGGGGCGGCTAGGTGGCGCAGTGATTAGAGCACTGGCCCTGGAGTCAGGAGGACCAGAATTCAAATCCGGCCTCAGACACTTGACACAAAAACTAGCCATGTGACTTTGGGCAAGTCACTTAACCCCAACTGCCCTCCAAAAAGCAAAAAAAAAAAAAAAAAAGTCGATAGAATTTAGAGACTTTAGAAAGCAATAATATTAAAAGTACAATATTTAGAACACTAAATTTGGAGTTTGAGGTATACTTCCTTTGCTCTCTGCTTTTTTTCCTTTCCGTTTTTGAAAGTACAAAGGTGAAAACTTTATAGGCTCTAAATTATTGTTGTTGTTGTTGTTGTTTAAGAGAAAGAAGTCCAAGGTAAGAAAAATGTTTAATTTTCCACCTGAAAAATAAAGGGATGGAATTACGTCATTTTTTTTTTCAAATTAATTTCATCAAGGAACACTTTGTAGATACTTTTGAAGTACATTGATTGGCATGACTCATAAATACTGGTTTGGGAATGAGAGAGTCTGGGCATGTATCCTAGGAAAGAAGGGTTGGGTAGTTTTTGGAGCAGAATAAGAATTTCACTTAAAAATATGGCAGTGGTTATTTCTGATAGAATTTCACATGTAACATTTCAGTTATATATGAAAAATCACTACATTAGACTACTCCTTAAGACCCTTTATTCACATGATGTGGAATGTAGTTTGGGAAATAATTTAAATGTATCTCAGGTCTCTGATAGCTATGGTAACTTCAACATTTTGCTTGCTCTGCTTTATCCCAGTTGACCTATACTTATAAATTTAAGTTGAATAAAAATAAACCTTTAAGTCATATTTTATCTTTAGTGTTTTTTAAAAGGAGTGCTGGTAGATTGCTTTGTCTGAGGGATGCTAGATTTCTAAACGCTCAGTTTTCCTGGGAGGATTAAATTCTTTGGCTCTTAGCACTTTAAAAGAAGTACTCTTTAAACGTCGCTAGGCAGCTGCTGCTTCACATTATACCTGTATATACACTATCACTACTCATTTTTTCTCCTGTTAAGTGATTCTTCCCAAATGGCCTTATCTTGCAGCTCATAGTAGTGTGTATGTGTTTGTGTACACATACAAATACATATATACATGTACACATAGGCAAACTGATTTTTCTCTTTTTGCCCTCTACCTTGCTAGTTCCTCTCCCTCTTTAGATTACCTCACATTTGCTCATGTATAAATATGTTGTAGTTTTCCAGTAGGTTGTAAGCCCCATAAGGGCAAAGTTGGTGGTGTTTTGTGCTTTTTGTTTTGTTTTGCCTTGTATGCACACACAGTAGACACTGGAACTGTGGAATTTGAAGACTTGAGGCAGTTAGGGTACTTTGGAGGAGAGTGATGTGTTTGTTAAAAGTCACTATTGAGCACTCATTGTGTAAAAGCCTATACTTGTTAAAGGATAACTTGCTCTGAGTCTCTTAGAGTGCAGAGTTAAACAAGAGTTTTTAGATAAGCGGAACATGTTTATCTAGCGTGGAGCAAATACTGTTTTTAGGGAAGAAATAGAGGAGGTAAACCAGCATGAATGTCTGGATGCTTAAGTATAGAGCAAGATACAAATGGAGTTCATTCACAGTGTTGAAGGGGAGGTTCAGGGAAGTAGTATATTGGGAGAATTTCCTTTTTGAAAGAAGGGAAGAACATGGCTGGTGAAAATAAAAAGATATTCCATGTAGGAAGCATGGGTTGAAAAGAGATTGAACCAAGCTTTTTCGAAGATGACAAATTTGGGAAAGGATGGAGTTGTTGGAGGGTATTGGAATACCAGATAGTACTAATTTAGAGATGGTTAAGTCGTTTTTCCTTCACATCTGATTCTCCTTGACACCTATTTGGCGTTTTCTTGGCAAAGATACTGGAGTGGTGTGTCATTTCCTTCTCCAGCTCATTTTACAGATGAGGAAACTGAGGCAAATAGGGTTAAGTGACTTACCCAGAGTCACAGAGCTAGTAAGAATCTGGGACTGGATCTGAACTCAGATCTTCCTGACTCCAAGGCAAGAGTTCTAGCCACTGTACCACCTAGCTGCTAATCCTATATAGTTTATTTTATGCACTTAAAAACATCTTGAAAAGAAACTCATCAGATTGTCAGAGGGATCCAGGACCCAAAAGGGTTCAAATAAACCCTGCATTAGATGGACTGGAGGGTCTTTCTATCCCTCTTTCTATGACATGATTGATTATTTACAGATTTTTTTTTCTGATATCTCTGTGTAGACTAGATTAGAAATAGCCTAAGGAGTGGGGTAGTCACAGTTGGCCAGATGTGAAGTAATGACCTGAACTAAGTTTGGTAACTTTTGAAATGAAAAGTCAGGAGAAGATTTGAAATTTAAATTTATTATTCAGAACTTTAGAATAGTTTTCTCACATGAATCAATAGAAACGGGTAGTAGTAAATTAGATTTGGCAGGAAGGGGGCAGAAGGGAGGGGAGGACATGCTATTAAAAGAAGCTCATAAGTTTAGAACTGGGGTGGAATGAGAAAAATCTGACCTCTTTTTGTAAATTAAGAAATGAGAGGTTAAAGAAATCCAGTGATTGGCCCTGTAGCAAGAGACAGTGGGATAGAGCCTGAGAGGCCTGGTCTGCATCTTCTATTGCCTGCTGAGAGATGCTGTGTTCTATAGAATGTGTGGTGGATAGAGGCTACCTACCGTAGCCGCTGGTGTAGGAGAAAGACAACTGGACTTGGAGGCAGAAAGTCCTTAAATAAGGTCTTTGTTCTGATAACTCTGTGGCTGTGTGCATGTCACTCTACTTATATCTCTTACCACCTAAAAAAAGGTTGTTTTTTCCAGTCTCTAAGGGTTGCTATGAGATAAAAGTGTATCATAAGTTGTAAAGTACTATTATGCATTTGGATTATGATTATCCTTCTAATGGTTGTATGAACTGGAGAGTATTTGTGTATGGTTTTGGTCTGTTTGTTTCCATAGCCAGTGGAATTGGACTGAGTCATCTAAGGCTTCTTCCAGCTTTAGTCTTACTACTTGAAGTCATCAACTGCTTTTGGTTATACCATGATTCCTCCTATCTTCTCCTTAGTCAGTATGCATTTAAGTGCTTACTGTGTGCCAGGCACTGGCCTAAGTGCTGGGAATCTTAAGAAGAGGCAAAAGACTGCACCTTAAGGAGTTTACAGTCTTTTGGGGGAGACAAAATGTAAACTGCCCCTTAGAGTGATTCTATCAAGAAAGATAAGTTCTGTGTTAAGGATAGGGACTGGGCCTGTAATTTCATTGGTACAGAATGCTCTCTTTACTGATACAGGGTGGTACCTCCTCTGAGACTTAAAGAGGTTACTTAACTTGGTTGGGTAACTTGGCCAATATGTGTCAAAGGACTAGCTCTCTATCAGAGAGCTAGTTTTGTTTTCTGTGACAAAAGATTTAATTCATCTTTATCACCATTGGTGTACATCTCTCCTTTTCTGAGTTGTAGTCAACTAAGTCGCTTTTTGAGTAATTTCTCTTTTACCTATATGTTAATTTTCTGGCTTCCTTCCTCAATCATTTTAAAGATTCAAGCATTTAAATGTATACTTTGTTTATAACATTGTACTAGGTGTCCAACGAAATATAAAGTGTAGGTCCCTGACTTTAAGGTTTGGTAGGAAAATGATGCATGCAGTAAGATGGTAGGCTCTTGAAGCTAAATTCAATCAACATTTATTAAATACTCTTTATGTGCCAGGTACTTTGGAGCTGGAATACCAAGACAAAAAAGAGTCATGGTCCCTGGTCCCAGGGAGATAGCATTCTATATGTGTTAACTATCTTATATGTTTAAGATGGTTTTGAACAGTGATATTAAACTGCTTCTGGGCTAAACAATGACCTAGAAGATCACACATTAACATTATCTGCATTTTACCATATTTTTATTTATTTATTTTGTTAGACATTTCTCAATTCCATTTTAATCTTGATCCGGGAAGCATTTAGGACTTTTGTGAGTTTGACAGAAGTCTGGAAAAGATAGGTTGGAACCTGGTTGTAAAGGGCTTTAAATGCCAAAAAAAAAAAAATCCAATTTGTATTTGATTCTAGGGGCAATAGGAAGCCACGAGAACCTTTGAACATAGTATATGTTCTAATCTGTGCTTTAGGAATATTGCTTCGACAACTGTGTGGAGGAACGATAGATTGAAGCAATAGAAGAAGGTGGTTTGGTAGATCTGGAGTTAAAGAATTGACAAGATTTGTCAACCTGTTAGATGTATGGGGTGAGAAAGCATTTAGTGCCTGGATGACTAGAAGGATGTTCTGGATCAGAAGCGTATGTGTATGTGTGAGTAGGGGGGGGAGGGGGTAATGATAATGAGCTTGACTTTACATTTTAATAAGTGGGTAGGAATTCTAGGATGAGAGAACCCTTCAGGCCCATGAAATAGCCTAAGGGAAGATAAAGGTGAATTTGAAGATCTTCACTGCCCACATAGGTGGAATGTAATCACTTGGGCCCTGTGAGGAGCTTGCTCAAGGGTGGAGGGGAGCCCACCTGAATCTGGGAGTCAGAGCAGTTAGAGGTGGAGGACGGAGAGGACAGCACCCAAGGAAAGGAGACTGCTAGGCTGGTGAGTGTTTGCCCCTTGCTTTGACACCTAGGCTTTTGAGTATTTGTTTGTGGTTCCCTGCCATGATATGGTTTATTGACTTCTTTCTTTGTTGCTATGATGGATTCAGCTTTCTGCTGTGTAAATAAATGTTTTGCTTCTGTCTTATGTATGGAGAGTCTATTATATTTTGTGATTCAGAACTATGCTGGCTTATATATAGTCGCCCTCAGTGCTGTGCATATTGCATTGGTGCCACAACGGGGAAAGGGAAGAAATGCATATGGGGATGATACAGTTTTGTTTGACTGAAGCATCTAGAGGAGACTAGCACAGGAGAAGGGAAACGGTGTGGTAGGATTTCTCTCTGTGGCTCCTCTATTCTGCAAGTATATTTGTGCATTTATTTATTCCTACATGGTTGAGTTTTTTTCCTCTGTTGACGTTTCTACCTTTCTAAAAATGATTTCCACCTTTGAGGGTTCAATATTTTCCTACATTCTCTGTTGTATCTTTTCTGTACTCTCTCTTCCTCTCTCCCCACCCCCCTCCCATGCACACCTAAGCCCTTTATCTCTACTTCTTCCAAGAGGCAGGATGATGTATCCAGAGGTGTCAAACCCAAATAGGAGTAGAACCCTGTGGACTGCATGTTGACTATGTTGTATATTTTGTTAAAATACTCCCTAGTCAATTGAATACAAAGGGATGATACTTTAAATAGAATGAGAGGAGACAG
>JAQQSW010018549.1:0-11219 GCA_028646575.1 Pseudocheirus occidentalis | reverse complement strand
TTTTAATATGTTATTAGAACTATTACCAGGGTAGGAAACTATATATAATGAAAATGAATATTGATCAGACATATTTTGTTTTGTTTTGATTGGTAAGGCAGCTTGGTTGAGACCATGACCAGGTGGGCACGGACCAACACAGCACATAATAAGAAGGCTTTGAAGGCAACATCATGGGAAGATATGAAGAAGGGCTCTACGGAGACAGCGAGTCAGAATCTACAGAAGGATGAGCACTTTCATTCCAGTTCTCTCCCCCTTAAGAAGGATGTACCCCAAACCAAAAACAAAAAGAAAACGTCTTACACCAATCAAGATGTTAATGGGTTCATGGACTATCTAAGACAGAGTGGGCAGGTGACGGCCGCAGACAGCCTGGAAATAAGGGAAGAAATAGCAACTGCTCTCAAAAAAGACAGTCGCCGAGAAGGAAGGAGATTAAAGAGGCAAAAAATGAAGAAAAATGCCCAGGTAAGATGGTTCGTGTTTGCTTTTTTTCAGTTCTTACTAGCCATAGCCTGTTTTTTGTCTACTATCACAGCCTTCATACCCCCACATACACGTGTGCACGTGCATATCTGTGTATGTATACATGTATACACATGTGCATATACTCATATACATAGACATACATACACGTACACTTCAATATTTTTGTGGCTACATGACCTCTTTGGTTAGAGTACTCCTCTCACTGGTCTACATCAGCCTGTCAGTTACTTCTTACCTGCTTTTTTTCCTTCTCCATTTCATTTACCTCTTAATTTTGTTTGTTTATGTATGTATGTATGTATTTATGGTTTTCACCATTTACTTTTATAAGATTTTGAGTTCTAAAAAATTTGTCCCCTTCCCCTAGACAACATGCAATGCAACAGAGGCTATATATATATTTCCACATTAGTCTTGTTGTGAAAGAAGAATGAAAACAAAAGGGAAAAACTATTGGAAACCAAAAAAAGAGAAAATCGTCTGCTCCGATTTGCATTCAGACTCCATAGTTCTTTCTCTGGGTGTGGATGCCTTTGTCTAGCCTGAGTCATTGGGAGCTGTTTAGAAATTCTAACTTAGGTTATTGTATTGCTGAGAAGAGCTAAGTCTCTCAGCATCTGTCCTCACAATGTTGTTCTGGTTCTGCTCACTTCCCTCCCTCTACTGTCCTTTTTTCCTTCCATAGAACATCATATATTTACCAGCACTGTGTAGCTCTAAGGTCAGTGTTTATTTATATATTACCTTTTTTCTGTAGTTCAAGGTGTACCTTATAGTATACTTACACAGCTTAAAATAATAAATACTTTTTAAATGATTTAACTATAAAAAAACTATTTCTGAATTGTTTGGAACTGTTGCTTTGTCATCAGCAAAATTCCTTTGCAAAGTATGATGTTAAAGAGGACAGGCTCTCGCTTGAAACGTGTACCAGGGGGCAGCATAGTCCTGTGGAGCTTTAGTGCCGGCTCTGCAATTAGCTGACAGATTCGTTAGCTTGTCTTCCCTGTTCTTTAGTTTCCTTACATGTTTTGTCAAACTGTTTTAAGGCAAAACAGTATTTTCTCATCGTGGCTTCTTGTTTAAAAAATACGAATAATTTAAACCTTTCCTGTAGTAAAGTGCTTGATATGATATGATATGATATGATATGATAGGATATGATGCCCAGTAAGTTTGCCATTTCATGCAGGCATAATTCCTTCACTTCTTATGGTAATAGTTAAGTGCTTTAAAATCTCATTATACAAATGAGAAAACTAAGAACAGTGTAGGCACCATAAGATGGCATACTAGTTAGTTGAAGAGTTGGCATTAGAACTCTGTAGACTTCTGCTGTCCTCACTACATATGTCATTTGAAAGCTTTATTCTACATTATACTTTTTTTGTAATATTTTCCCCAATTGCATGTAAAAAATTCTCAACATTCATTTAAAAAATGTTACAATCCAGATTCTAGCCGTCCTCCTTCCCTCCCCTGAGATGGTAAATGTGTTGTGAAAAAAACACAGACCACCAACCCCCCGGAAGATTAGCTGATTTGCCCAAGGTCATACAGGCACTAGGTAGCAGAGGTGGGCATTGAACTCAAATCCCATGGCTAAGCTCAGGAAAAGAGAACCCATGAAAAAAATAAAAGTGAAACATAGCATGTTTCAAACTGCATTGAGACCGCCCATTAGTTCTTTCTCTGGCTCTACATTCTGCCTTGAAAGGGAGTTCTTATCGTGGCAGCCTATTAGTTTTTAGAGGGCTTGGGCATATCCAGTGTACGATACATAAATGTACAATGATGTTTTTTTCCATGGCTTCTTGTTCTATAAGTACTTATCACTTACACTTGAAATGCAGTAAGCTTCCAAAATACCTTATATTAAGACTAGGTTTTTATGCCGTTTGTTAAATCTCCTATTTTTGTTATATTTTCTAAAGTTTCGAGAGGTTATATCCAGGCATGTAGCTGGGGTAATGAAGAGTTAAGGTTTGAGTCTCTTCAGCTTTCTGGGCTTTGGTTTCTTCAACTGCAGAATTAAGGAGGTGGGTCTTGCATGATCATTTAAATCTCTTCCACCTCTAAAATTTAAGGGGTTCCAGGATGTTAAGCTTCTTATAACTATTTAAAGATGACACCTAAGAAACTGTTTCCCAAATGGGCAAATTTAAATAGAGAATTGTAAGCATTTCTATTATAATTTGTTATTGTTCAGTCATTTTAGTTGTATCTGACTCTTTATGACCCCATTTTGGGTTTTTTTTGGCAAAGAGCCTGAAGTGATTTGCTCTTTCTTTCTTCAGCTGATTTTACAGATGACAAAACTGAAGCAAAGAGGGTTAAGTGACTTGTCCAAGGTCACACAGCTAGTAAGTGTCTGGGGCCAGATTTGAACTCAGGAAGATGAGCCTTCCTGACTCCAGACCCTCCACTCTATCCACTGTACCACCTAGCTACCCTTTTTAATAAATAGAATAGATAAAATCCATTATTTTTAAGACAAACTTTTAAAAATCTTAAGTCATATTACATTTTAAGTGTTTTTTTTTTATAAAAAGGGATGTACAGTTTCAAAATAAAGCTTGAGCACATAGCATAAGCATTAAAATTTAACATTGCATTAAACTTAAAACAATACGTTTCTGTAGCCTTTTATAAATAGTGCATGGTTCTTGTCATCTATACCCATTAATAGCATTTTTAATATTTCATAATAGGGTCAATATTTCTGTGCTATAAAACATTGGTCTGCAAACTGTACCCATCAGGCTAAATCCTACCAGCTACCTGTTTTTGTATGATCCAAGAGCTAAGATTGACTTTTATATTTTTAAATAAAATTTCATAGTATTTAAAAATGTAAAATTCATTCTTAGTCCAGATTGTACAAAAACAGGCACCTACCATGGTTTGGCCCTTGGACAGTAGTATGCTGACCCCTGCTGTAGAAGATTCTTCTCTGATGCTGAGTATGATCAGTTTTAATGCTGAGAGTGAAGCCATTCAAGAAATTCATGTTTGCTGATGAAGTTTTAAAAGTCATGTCATCTGAGCACCTGTATTCATCAAGAATCTGAATATGTTGAAGTGACAACCTAGCTTTTAAGCAGCAGCCACTTCTTTTGCCGTGGTACAAAGGATTTTTTTTTTTCCAAGTGAACTGATTCATTCCATATTGGGAAGTCATTGGGGAACTGAAAAGTAAGAAAGCTCATTCTTTCCAGTTTGAATAAACAAGAAAAACATGAAGACTGAGTTAGCTGCATAATTCAGGGCAGTTTTCAATATTCCTTTTTTGTACTTGACTGCTCTTTTTATTTTGGATTAGACCCCCGAGTGTATTGGTATAGCCAGCTTGTAGTGAGGAGCAGTCTTCTATCAGTGAAGGTCACCACCTGTTCAGCAGTTTAGTTGTCTTAAGAGAGTAGCCTGGGGCACTAAAGGATTAAGTGACTTGACCAAAGTCACACAGCCAGCATGTGCCAGGCACTGTGCTAAGCATTGGGGATGCCCAAAAAAGGCAAAAGACTGTTCCTGTCCTCAAGGAGCTTCTAGTCCAATGGGGCGGTCTTGATTGATTCTTGATGATCAAGGTCTTCTTGATTCCAAGACTGACTCTATGTCCATTACATCATTTGGCCTTTATTTTACTTTGGTTTCTAAAATTACACATGTCCTATTTATATCTAAGATAATTAAAAAATTCACATGCGAATTTAGTGATAAGTGCTTGTTACTGAGGGCTGAATGATACGGAGACAGGATGCAATGAAGAAAGTGCTGAGCTTAGCCATGGGACTTGAGTTCAGTGCCCAACTCTGCTACTTACTGCCTGTATGACCTTGGGCAAATCAGTTAATCTTTCTGGACCCTACTTACATCTTCTGTAAAATGAGTGGTTGGACTAATGTCCCTTTGTGCTCTAGAGCATTGATCCTATGAATAAGCTTGTTGCGCTAGTTAAATAAACTCCCATTTGTTGTATTTGTCCTTGAGGGTATGAGGGGAAAAATATCCTTTCTCTGTTACATCTGGAAATATTATGCTCCCAAGAAACAATCATTCCTTATTCTGAAATAGTTATAAGATTAATTTTATGAAATCTAATAATAAAACACTTTTAAAATGTATCATGTATATCTTCTAAAAATGAAAACCTGTGTCTGTTTTTGAGTTGTGATGAGCATGTATTAAGGTTGTATCATACTATAATAATATACTTTAAGGAAAAGCATGATTAAATTAAGTCATCTTGACTAGTAATTTGAATCATAATTCACTTTGATTTAATTTAAATCAAATCCATCCTAGTTCGATGAAAATTACAAATGTTGTGAATGCAGATTTTTAGAGCTGATATATGTGTCCTAGAGTGAATTCAGATTTCTTAACAACACCATGTCCATCATTGAATAATCTCTTTGTTTCATTTACATCAGCATTTTTTTTTCTCTTTTGGAGGGGGGAAGGCAGGGCATTTGGGGTTAAGTGACTTGCCCAAGATCATAGGGCTAATAAGTGTTAAGTGTCTGAGGCCGGATTTGAACTCTGGTCCTCCTGACTCCAGGACCTGTGCTCTGTTCACTGTGCCACCTAGCCACCCCTATTACAGCTTTTTGCAGGATCTTTTGTATCCTGGTCTCTGAGACTCATGGGTAGGACACTTGGAGAATTAAAATTTTATGAGCATTCTGAGATTCTTTAAAGGGGCATTATGGCATATTTCAATTGGTAGTAGTAGCTTTAAGTTTTACAAAGCTTTACTTTAATATCATCTGATGTAATCCTTGTAACACATGATAACAGCAGTTCTGTGTGGCAGAGAGTACAAATGTTCTTATCCATTAGCATGATCCATAGGTGAGGAACCTGGGATTTAAGAGCGTGACTTGCCCAAGGTTACATCACTGGTAGGTGACGGCATCAGCATTCAGTGGTATTCCAGTATATCCTGCTGGCTTATTGTGTCACATTGAGGTTTTTGAGAAAGAATTTAGATAGTAAATTAGACATGGTAAAGGACAAGTTTGCAAAGTGTTAGTGACAGCAGGGAATGCTGCCATTTGCTGAACTTAGTGTTGCGTTTGATTTTTTAAAACCTTTTTTTTACATTCTGAGTTTTGAGTTGTCTCCCTCACTTCTTCCCAATCCCACATTAAAGAAGGCCATCATTTGATATAGATACGTGTATGGAACTCTATGATACATTCTTCTATTTATCACTTCTTTCTCAGGAGGTAGAGAGCATTTTCCTTCATAAGGCCTTAATAGTTTATTTCAATGATCATGTTTCTCAAAATAGCTTAGTCATTCGCAGTTACTCTTTGAACAGTATTGCTGTTATCACGTACAATGTTCCTTTGGTTCTGCTTGTTTCACTCTGCGTTATTTCTTGTGAATTTGTCCATATTTTTCTAAAGCCAGATGGTTCATCATTTATTTTTTTAATATAAATTATTTTTCCCCTATTACATGTAAAAACAGGTTTTAACATTTTTTAAAAAGATTTTTGAGTTCCAAATTCTCTCCCCCCATTAAAAAAGGTAAATAATTTGATAGAGGTTATGCACATACAGTAATGCAAAACATATTTCTATGGTATGTTATAAAAGAAAAGATAGACAAATAATCCCAAGAAAAGTAAGAGAAAAAGCATGCTTTGCTCTGCATTCAGACTGCATTTTTCATCATAAGACCTCCAGAATTGTCTTCGATCCTGGCATCGCTGAGACTAGCTGAGTCATCCAGTTGGTCATCACACATTACTGAATACACTGTATTTTCCTGGTTCTGCTTGTCTCACTTTGCATCAGTTCATAGGAGTCTTTCCCGGTTTTTCTGAGTGTGTCCTGCTTGTTATTACCCGTCTGCTCATCATTTCTTAAAGCACGGTAGTATTCCTTCAGTTAGTATTGATTTTAACAATTAAGAGCTTAACATATTTTCATCTTGTCAGGTTTGTTATCATTGCAGAAAGCAAGGCCATGGAGTTGCAGACTGTCCAGCTGTCCTTGAGAGTCAAGATATGGGCACTGGTATTTGTTACCGATGTGGGTCCACTGAACATGAAATAACCAAATGCAAAGCCAAAGTAGACCCAGCTATGGGTATGTCTTTCCACTTTTTTCCCAATTAGGACAAACAGTCAGGGGCCACGTATAGTGGTACGTGGCTGTAGTCACTGGTACTAGCAGAGGTTGAGGTAAGTGGATCGTTTGAGTTCCAGAATTCTGAGCTACAGTCAAGTTAAAGCCCCTCAAGTGCCCACAATAAGTGCAGAGCCACCAGGATGAGCCCATAGTAGAGGGTAGCCACAAGGGTGCTTAGGGAGCCTAGGTCAGAAATGGAGTAACCAAAGCAAATAGAAAGGTCAAGACTCCTTTGCCTTCCAATCTCATAAAGAAGTGGGTGGTAGAAAGCAAAAGACAGACTTTCCATACTGATTTTTTTGATTATCAAGATTTCATTCTTACCATGCACTTTGAAAATATAATTATTAACTGGGCACAGTGGTGCATACTTGTGGTGGTCCCTGTTCTCAGGGAGGGTGAGGCTGGTGGGTCACTTGAGTTTAGGAACTTCTGAACTTCAGTGGGCTTAGGACAAGTTAGGTATTCACACCAAGTACTTGACCCGAGTCCTGTACCAATAGAATGAGCTCCTAGGAGCAAAGATGTGTGACCAGGCTGTGTAGGAAGGCATACTTGTGTGCTTATTAGTAGTGGTATCAGGCTCTTGAGTAACCCCTAAATTTCCAGCGTGGATGAAGTAGAGAGAGATCCATTTCCCTACTCCCCCAAAATAATTATTCAGGAAAGGTGCTAGGCTAATAAGCTGAATAAGTCCCACATTTTTGGACATGACCAGTATAGAAATTTGTTCTGATTAGCAGTGTTTACTTGTTACAATTAATTCTTTTTTCTTTTTTTGATCAGGAGGGGGAGGTGAGAGGAAGGAAAAAGTAAATGCTTTGGTAGTATTTTTTAAAAAATTATAAAAATTATTTTTGAGCATGAATTAACTTAATAAATTTGTTATGAATGTCCTGAATGAACCAAATACTGAGATAATTTTGCTTCCATGCAGAATACTTTTAAATAATGCTAGATTTTCTGTAATGTGCATTTACAAGCATGAATAAGACAAGAAATATTTATCTTTACAGGAGAATTTCCTTTTGCGAAGTGTTTCATTTGTGGAGAGATGGGACACCTATCTAGATCTTGTCCTGATAATCCTAAAGGACTTTATGCTGAGGGTGAGAACTATTTGGGGACATGAAATAGGATAGATGTTGATAAAAAGTTGGAATATAATTTTCCTTTTGAATAGAACATTTTAGTGGTTGTAAAGCCTTGGAAGATTAATTCTTTTCTATAATATATACTGCTATAAACAGGAAATGGTAGCCTTCCTTCTATATTAATAAATTCTATGCAAAGCAGCCAGAGCATATGTAGCGACCTTTTTAGGTATACTTTGACATAATTTGTGACAGTATCGTGTAGATTTTTACTTTTCAATGTAGTAATAAACTGCATCTGTCAACTGCTATTAGATTTTTTTTTCCCTTAAGTATATTCATGTGCACAAATCTTTCACTCCTTTAAAACAAGTATAAGTTGTCTTTTTTAGAAAGTTTACACAAATGTTTGGTTTTTGATGATGGTTTTAGCCAAGTTGACATAAAGTATATATCTTGTGAAAAATGCATTAAGTACAGTCACTTTTTAACATTACAAGAATTTGATTTATCACTGTTTATCGCTTTTTTGTTTTTGTAAATGTTAGTCTGTTTTATCATAATGGTTTTGGAGTTGACTTAGATTTATATTTTTAATTACTCGTGATTAACACCTTCCCACATCTTTCAGTAATTGTGATGAAAGTTGGTTAAAGCTTCACTCCCATGTTTAATAATCTGTAAAATGGCCCTACAGCTACAGCCCTTGTGTTTAAGACTCAGGTGACGGACACCTCTCCTCTTCTCCTCTGGGTTCACACCGTAATTTCCTACAGGAAATCTCCCACCATTGGACTATTCCTTGACTTCTGCTCCTCTTCCACAGTTTCTAATCACAAGTGAGAGTGCTTGTAGTCAAATGTAGGGGTTTTCCTTCCTCCCTCCCTGTAAAAGGCCAGATTTCTAAAGGCTTCCCAGAAGATCCCGGAGAACAGATAATAAAACATAACTCCCCATTCAGGGCAGAGAGGTAGGGGACCGCCAGGATGGAATATCGCACTCACTGTCAGATGTAGTCAAAGCTAAGGTTGTTTTTTGTTTTTCTTTGTCACTTGGAAGAATTCAGGCGTGTGTAGGGGATTTGAAATGATCACTGTGAAGATAAAGCAATCATTTTATGTACGTGTTTGTGTGCATGTTTACACGTATACACATTAGATATGTGTGTGCATTTACACATACTGTGAATATATATACACGTATGGGTGGATACAGCTCACCTATATCTCATCTCTTGTGAGTTAGAGAAGGGCACCTCTTTTCTGTATCATAAGACAGGTTTGACAGGGCTTTGTAAAATTAATAGCCATCCAGAGGTTAGGAAGATAAAATACTTTTGTTCTTTCAACAGGTGGTGGCTGCAGACTTTGTGGTTCTGTGGAACATTTGAAGAAAGATTGCCCTGAAAAGCAGACTCCAGGTGAGGTCTCATTGAAAGCTCGCTGTTTTCTTCGCTGCTCTCTTTTATTGGTGGCCGGCCACTCTGAGACAGTGGGATTGAAATGACACCATAATCTCCTACAGGAAATCTCCCGCCGTTGAATTTTAACTCGTGAAGCTTTTAGCGTTACCATAGTTGTTATTTGTCATGTGTATATTAGGGTTACTCTTTTCTAGTGGCTTGAATTGAGGCAGGGGGTGTAACTAAGTAAATAGAATTGAATTGAGCTTTTTCTGAAAAGACCTTTACCTTGAAATATGAAGGAAAGCATAGTTTTTATGTTATAAACATCAATTTCCCTTGACTTTTCTCATAGTTTTTTCATTAGTTGAGGTGCTTAGAAGAGTTTTGAATATTAGACTTAGAACTTTACTCTCTCTTGACCCACACAGTCAAAGAAAAGGATATTATGGTTAATAGTTAGCTTTCAAAAAAAAATAATCAGAAGGCATTTCAAGATCTCTGCCAGTTTATAGATGTTTCCACTGACTAGAATCACAAATGAACCAACATCTTTTATCATATATGCCAGCCTTGCTGGTGGCCACAAATTATTTCTCATATTTTCAGTTTTCCTCATACTTATTTTGACACTAAATAGTTACGCGTCATTAGGACTAGCTGGTCTGAAAGTTTCAAACCAGTTATGAATGTCAATGGAGAGTCAAGATCATTGAAATTCCTATATAAATAAAATCCTTATTTTAGCAAGTAATTTTCTCTACTTTTTATCGTAGCTTAAAAGGTTGAGAGATTGATTGGCGTGGCTGTCAAGTTTTTATTTGATCACCCTTTGGTAGAGATAAGAAGCCCAGAAACCCCAGATATCATAATGAAAAAAGGACAAGTGAGATTCCTGTCTTAGTGATTAATTGAATACTTATTAAACCCTAAATAGTTTACTTGTGGATTGTGAAGAACTTTGCAAGAATCTAGAGGAGAGGTAAAACCTTTCATTAAGCTTATTCCCGGTCACCTAAAACTTAAAATCCCTGGCATTACTTAAGGCAAGGTATTGATTCCCTAAGAAAAAAATTGGAGTGAAAAAATACCAGAGTAAAAATCAGATCTCTAAGGTCCCTGAGTTAAAGTGGTTTATGTAAACCTGGAAGCAGAGGCTCTGAGTAAATAGTTTTAAGTGCAGAAATAGTAAGGACCCTCTTTAAATACTGAAGATGTTAATCACATACATTTATCTGACCAATGATTGTCTTACTGGTTATACTTGTCAGTCATGAAAGCCAGTAAGTGCTAGCTGTGACCAGACTTTATAAAAGGCACAGGAAACTTCATAGAGTTGTGTATGGAATAGGAAGTTCCTGATGCTGCTTGTGAAGAGAAGCAGGTCAGCATCATTGCAGCCTAGGCATCCTTTCTGTGGACAAAACATGGTTAGAGGTTCCATCCAGTTCCCCTTCTTCAAAAGGTTCTGGGAACCCCACATCTTAAACAAAAGACTGTGGTTTTTAAGAAACCCCAAACCATAATACTACCTAAATATGTCTGGCAGGCCCTTGCCACTCCCCCAACTCCTGAAAATGCATTTAATCTTCACAACCTGGGCACCTCTTCACAGTCGAGTCTGGAGGAAAGTGAAACTCTACTACATCTTCAGCCATGAGATTAAAATGATGAAGTGGAATGTGAATTCTCCCTCCTGGGAGGATCGCCACTTCCAGAATGACAGGGATGACAAGCAGATGGTGTATAATTTCACAGGTGGAATCTTGTGCATTTAAAACTGATGCTTCATAAGCCTTGCTGTTTACAGACTCTTGGAATTCATTGACTCACTAATGATGAACTCTGGGAAAGAAAGAAAGAGCCTTCTCATCAATTTGTGCAATGCAAAGTAGTTCCTGCATTTCCCTAATTGGGAAGAGAAATTGCCTGTGGTACTCTGAAATCAAGAGTTATAATCAATTACAGAAATGCACACTTTCCTTTAGCGATGGAGTCTTCCCGCCTTGTGATTATTCATGTCAAAGCTAGTTACTTTACTAAGGCTGTGAGGCTCCCAATAGCTGTCTTCATTGTTCTTTTTTTTTT